>PVJI01008367.1:0-71622 GCA_004026765.1 Micronycteris hirsuta
TGGATTTGTTTTGCTATATTAATTTTAGTTGCAACTGAAAATGAAGACAGTTCCCTTCGAGCTATGACCTCACTGAGTCTGCATTTCCTTATTTTTTAAAAGAAGAGGGGCAAGAAGTTGAGGTTAACATTTGATAGTTACTATTCTATCACAAGTGAATTTAGTAGTTGAAAGATGTGGTACCATTCCTAAAAGTATTATTCAGTTTTCATATCATGAATTCTAGCTCTCTGCACCACATTTAATGAGATGGCTAACCTGAAGTCCTTTGGACCTTGAGATTTGATTGTTTGACTAGCAGTACAATTATTTCGAAATTTAGTATGAATAGTTAACCACCAGAGGGCAGTCAGATTACAAGGCAGTAAGGAGTGATGTGAGACCCGGTGGAGAGCAAGGTATACTTTCACACAAAGTACACACCTGTTGTAACCCACCCCACCATTCCTTTGACATTGTTTCTCTAATGCTGACTCTGACTGATACATAACTTGTAGATAAACAGCACATTTGTATAAGAATTCTCAGAACTAACTTCAAAGGATGTACACTCAGACCCTCAGGCATTCCAGCTCTGGGAGATTTGCTGGCCTTCAACTGTAAGACTAGGATGATGTAAACAAGGATGATGTAAACAAGGATGACGAGACCCAGGATGATGCACACCAGACCATCGCTTGACCAGCTTTGAGGTCCTTATCAGAATACACTGCACTTGTCTGCATATAGAAAACTTTTCAACACCCTCCCCTTGATTTCTGTTCTGCTTCCTGTTTCCCTCCTTATTAAAACCTCTGCCTGCACTGAGATGTTCAGATGATCTTTGGGACGAGAGTCCCCCATCTTCTCAAACTGCTGGCACTTGAACAAACCCTCTTCCCGTGAGCACCTGTCTCTTGCACTGGCTTTTGAGTGGAGGGCAGCTGAACCTGGGTTTGGTATTACTGTGACTTTTAAAATTCTGATTTCAATGAAATTTTAAGAAAATTGTATTGCCTGCTACGATTATGTTACTCAGTTCTGATGTTCACGTGCTGGATGTGGTGTTTCCCCACACCACCAAGCGACTCTCGGACAGCAGTTGGGTGTCCCACCCTTTAACCCAACTCTGACGCTATCACCAGAGGGAGCATCGGATCCCACCTACCAAGGGCCCTGTTACAACATCGCTCCCCCACCCCCACTTCACACTCCAGCTGCAAGTCCAGGCTGTCACCTGGGCTTCTGACTCACCATAGACTGTAGGTTCTGATGACCTCCTCCTGGCATTTGATTAATTTGCTAGAGTGGCTCACAGAACTCAGAGAAACTATTTTATTTACTACATTACTGATGCATTTCCTGATGTATTATAAAAGGATATAACTCAGGAACAGCCAGGTGGAAGAGATGCCTAGAGCAAGATACAAAGGAAGGGTGTGGAGCCCCCATGATCACTGAGGGTGCCGCTCTCCCAGCACCTCCATGTGCTCACCAACCGGGAAGCTCGCTGAACCCCTCCTTTTTGTGTTTTCGTGGAGACTCCATTGCATAGGCATGGCTGATTCCACCTCCAGCTCCTCTCCTGTCCCAGAGGTCAGGTAGGTGGGACTGAATGTTCCGGCCCTTTCATCACATGGTTGGTTCTTCAGGCAACCAGCCCTCGTCCTTAGGTTTGGTCCAGAAGTCACCTTCATCCCTCTCATCACTTAGGAAATTCCAAGGGTTTTAGGAGTTCTGAGCCAGAAACAGGGATTAAAACCGAATATATATTTCTTCTCATAAATTTCAATACCACACCTGCCTACTTCACTCTGTGTTCTGTGTTGTGCTGGGAATCCAACAACTAACAATGCCTTCTAAACAGCCCACAGCCAAAACAGGCCACGTTAAGGTGGAAAGAATGGCTGAGCATTCACCGTGGAGTTTCTTTTCATTCATTCAGCAAGTCTGTATCAGGCACTTACTATGTGCCAGCTGCGGTTCCATGAACTCGGGTTTGTCAGTTAACAAAGCAGAGATTCCTGATCTTCTGGAACTGACATCCTGGTGGGAGGGTAGACCCAATAAAAACAAAAATAAGTAAGTAAATTATGAAGTGTGTTAGGAGATAAGTGCTGTGGAAGACAGGAGAAGCAGAGCTGAGGAGGGGGTGGGGGAAGTTGGCATTCAGATAACAAGTTTGCAGTTCTAGGGAGCATGGTTACAATAGGCCTCTGGGGGGAGACATTGGGCCAAAATTGAGGTGAGGGAATAGGCCACGTAGCTCTCCAGGGAATTGCATTTCAGGCAGAGGGAACAAACATGAGAAGGTCCTAAGGCAGGAGTGTCCCCAGCGCTAGATGAGGTCGAGGTAAAAGTAGGTGGATAACTAGACAGTGGTTTTTACTTAGTGAATGGAGAACTACTGCAGGATTTGGAGTAGAGGAGGGACATTTTTAAAGGGCTACTCTGGCTGCAGTGTTAAGAATCTCCAAGAGACTTATCTCCTACAGAAGCTTCCAAATACTCTGCTTATCAGCTCATCAAAAAGCACAGACTACTTGGCCATATAAAAGAAGGAAATCTTACCTTTTGCAACAGTATGGATAGACCTGGACAGTGTTATGCTAAGTCAGAGAAAGACACGTACCATATGATTTCACTCCTATGTGGAATCTAAGTGAACAAAATAAACTAACAAATAAAACGGAAACAGACTTAAAGATGCTGGGAACAGACTGACAGCTGTCAGAGGGGAAGAGTGGAGTTCAGGGGTGGGGTGAAAAAGGTCAAGGGATTAAGAAAAAAACCAAAACTCATAGACACAGACAACAGTTTGGTGATTACGTACCAGAGGGAAAGGAGTAAAAGGGAGATAAACGGTGATGGAAGGAGACTTGACTTGGGGTGGTGAACACACAATACAATACACAGATAATATATTATAGAATTGCACACCTGAAATCTACAGAATTTGTATTAACTAATGTCACCCCAATACATTCAACTAAAAAAGGGGGGGAAGCACAGAGAATGACATTAAAGTCAACCATATTCTGTCACCATTTAGCTAACAGCAGCCAATGCAGAGATACCTTCCCTGTGCCACATGCTCAGACTGTGCCAAGCACTTACATACCTTCTCATTTAATCTTCCCAATACCTCTGTGATAGTGTCACCACTATTAGCTCTATTTTAAAGATAAGAAAAAGGAGACTGTGAAAGTTTGTGACTCATCCAAGGTTTAGGTTAAGTGAGTAAATGGAATTCTTAAAAGCTGTAACGTGAAGAACTCTACTAACACAGGTAAAGAAACATAGCCCAGGCAAGGCTTAGTACCCCAGGGCCAAGGAACTAAAGACGGTGATGGTGGGGGGGCTGGGAGGAGCAAAATGTTTGATTTCAACCACCACCTGCTTCTTCGAAGTTCTGTCTAGCCGTCACACCACAAACGTATTACGCACATGGTAACTGGACTGATTTCTATACCATTGATTTTTAAGTTTCCCTCCAGAGCGTGGCCTCCATGTAATCTGTTCTGTACAGATTTGGGCTTTTAAGGAGTAGTACCCATCACTGAACCAACTTTTCTCTAGGGGGTTCCACTTAAACCTCAGTGGTTAAAACCTCACTCAGGCAGTGCTGCTCGGAGGCACGTTTCAGGGCTGGTGCTAGTCGGTAAGAAGGTAAGCAAAGCAATTGAAACAAACTTTCATAGCCATTTTAAGAGTAATTTTATGTCTGCTGAAGCTAATAAATTGAGGGGCCTATATTTAGTATATCTTGCTTTTAAACTTCACTTTTCATATATTTTTATAGTGTTTTACTTGAGAGGCTGAATATGCCGTGACGCGACCATATACACAAACAGAGCTCTCGCCCTCCACCTGCAGCAGCACCCTGCCCAGGAAAACAGCCCCTCATCTACGGTAATCAGCCTAGGAAGGCAGCCTGATATCAGACGTATCCAGATTGCCAGTTGTAGTAACAACCCAGGAAGCTAAACAGGAACTTCTCTGACAGTTGGCGTCAAATGGCCAGGACTTGATTAATAACTGACAGCTGCCCTAATTTTTGTCCCTGCTTCCAACTTACAACGAACCAGTGAAAGCCAAACGTGGCTAGCGGACCACGAAGGATGCCCCGCTTCTAGTCAGTCTACTTACAGCTTCCCTGTGCCAACAGCCTCCCCTTCCTTCCACTATCAACCGTTCCCATTCCTCTGCCTGCCTTTGAGTCTCTGCCAAAACGTAAGTGATGGAAGGGTGACTCTCTCTATAGCAAGCTCTAAATAAATTGCCTTTGCATTTGGTTGGTCTTCACTTATTTCCATATACCAGAAAAACAAGAAAAGGAAATATAAAATATAAACAAAACAAAACATGGGTCCTCCACCACAGACATCTTGAGTACTGTGCTGGGGTCCGCAGGTCGCTCCAGGTAGGGCCCTCCAAGGAAAGGGAAAGGAGAGCATCACACGCACGCACAGCTGGAAGCGCGAGGATAACGTGGTCGCAAGATTTTCGGGCTAGGAGTGGCTCGGCGGAGTGAGGGGACGTGTGACCGGGGCGCGGAACATTAGCTACCTCCGGCTCTTTTACGAAACCAGGACTCAGTGTCTAATATCCAAGAGTACGGATGCAGCTTCTGCGCATGCTCTTCGCGCACGCGCACTCTCGGCACTACGCCGCAGACTGAGTTAACGTCACGTCCGCCGACGCCGTCGGTGGTGGCCGGGTGTTTTTTGGGGGCGGGCAGCGCCAGGGGCCGTGGCTCCGCTGTTTCCCTCCGCCTGGCTGGGCAGCCAGTGGCGCTCTTGACCCCCTGGCCGGCCCTCGCGTCGCCCGCCTGCCAGCCCGCCCGGCGGCTCAGCGCTTCTGGTCTGGTGTCCGCGGTTTCCCCGGGACCACCTAGTCTCAGCCCGGGTTTCCACTGCTGGAGGTGAAGCATAATAGAGATGGGACCTGGGCTCTTAGATCAGGCTGTGTTTACTTTGCCGTCAGGGTCAGGTGTACGGTCAAGGGCAGGAGTGTAATTGAAAATTATTTCCTCCAAGAGGACGCGTTTGTCGTTGTGCAACGTGAGACTGGTTTCCTTAGACAACAGACACCGTATCGCCGTGCAACTGTTTGGATGCATTTTTGAAATAACTCCCCCAAATTCATTTAGCATTTTAATGCTTTGGAATTTTGTCCTTAGAAACTAGTTTGGTCCCCAAAGCTCAGGACCCTTTAGATTTTCTCATTTTAAGCGAATCATAATCTTTCCTGGGGCTGAATTGGCTCACACCCTATTTTTTCTATAAGGAAGACCTTGGCTGTTTGGAACTGGACCCTACTGTGATCACTGAGGATATGTTAGAGTTTCTAAAACCCGAGGGTTGCGTTCTTTTTTTGCGCGGGGCACGTTAAGCATTTGGGTGGGCCAGTGCAATACTTTCTCGGGAAATGCATTTCATCCATTACATTCTTAAAACCTACTTTGACCTTTTCCTGATGACTTGCTTTTAATCATGAAGGTTATTGAGAAAGAATGTAACACCCCTGAATTTTTTGAGTTCTGATGATGACACTCCAGCTGTGTGGCATCACTGACAACCAGCTACATTTCTGCCTCCCTTCTGGTTTATAATTTAATGCTGTTAAACTAGGGGTTTTGAATTTTGATAATTGCATTTAGTAGAGTTGTGTGTAAAGGAAAACAAAGTGAGGAACTTGTGGCTTTTTGATTTTTCATTTTACAAAATGCCCTTTTTAGAAAACACAGCTAAGGAAAAGAAAATTTAAAATTATCTGGAATCCTACCTAAATATAACCATTGTTAACATTTCAGAATATAGTCTAATTTTTTTAATGCATAATATTTATAAAACAAACAGAACCATAGTGTATACTGTTTGGTAACACCTTTGGCATGACATCTTATCTTCCTGTTTCACTCATTGTTTTCTTTGGACATGTGTTTTGGCAAGGTGCTCTCATAAGTAAAGTAGGATCCTGGTGCACGAACGCTCTGCCGTCTATTTTAGTCGCTCAGAGGACTTCAGTTTCATGTCTTGGCTCTTGGCCAATGTACACAGGTGAGGTAGTGCAGGCGTTGTGTAAAAGGAAAGATTGAATATTGAGTCTATGCAAGGGCAGACAGTTTATTATATCAGCTTCACTGAAACGTTGGAGAAAATCATTGAAAAATTTTAATTTTTCATTCTTTGTTTCTAAACTCACTTTTCCCCCTTTGACTTTTTGTCTCTCTCTTCTCCAAGAATGCAACATGACTGAGGACTCTCAGAGAAACTTCCGTTCAGTGTATTATGAGAAAGTGGGGTTTCGTGGAGTTGAAGAAAAGAAGTCATTAGAAATTCTCCTAAAAGATGACCGTTTGGGTGAGTTTTATGAGTTAAAGCAAGCCTAGTGCTTGTCAGTCATCCTAAATGTTCTGAAATAAATGTTACCTTAAGAGACATCCAGAGATATTTGTTACCTGCTGCATTTTTTAGTGATAGGAAGACAGCAGAATGGGATATATATTTTGGGAGAAGTGATGGGTTTTTCAAGTGTATATTTCACTGAGGGCCAGATGTTTCTGAAAGGCCTCTTAAGAAGTCACTAACATTTTTCTCTCCTACTAGGCCTATATGTTTCCTTTTCTCAATTTTCAGAGGTGTCATCATTGCTTCTGGGTAAATTTACAACAACTCTTGCCATGATTTTCTTGTATGGAAATACTGAGACTGAAATATATACGTTTTCATTTCTTCCAAGCCAGTAATAATAAGGTCTGTTCTGTGGTTGACTGGAGTAAAATAAACTGAACCATAGTTAAAAATAGTACTTTATATGCATACAATGCTTTTAAAATTTCAGAAACATTTCTTACCTGATCTTTGATCCGCGCCAGACAGTCTGTGCTTTAAGTATGTCCGGTATTATTCTCATTTGACAAGTAGGGAAATTTAGGTCCAGGACAGTTGAGTGCGCTTCATGAGAACATGCGGGATTTCAGGACTGACTCCGCCACTCACCTGCTGTGTTAACTCAGTCAAGTCACTCACCTGCTTTGAGCTTCAGTTTCTTCATCTTTAAAACCGTAACTAGCCAACAAGCTTGCAAGGTGAATTAAATGAAATACCATAAATTCTATGAATAGTAACTACTGCTGATATTATTGGAAATGTAGTAATATAAGCAAAATGCTTTTCCTATGCTGCGAAACACTGTGTTTTCAGTTTTAAATAGCTAGTTGGTGGAACCCCTGGGCTAGAAATCAGCGGTGTTGCCTTTCTTAGATTTACCGACTGTTCGATAGGCTTCCTCTGAAAAATGTCTTGCCATATTGTAAGTTGTAAACAATGAGATGAACTTTTATGTATTGTGACCAGCATGAAAAGCTTCTAACTATTGTTTTTTTTCCCCTCTAGATATTGAGAAACTTTGTACTTTTAGTCAAAGATTCCCTCTTCCGTCCATGTACCGTGCATTGGTCTGGAAGGTGCTTCTAGGTATGAGACCCAAGAGTTGGAAATTTATCTTCAAAAATGTTCATTTGTCATTGTATCAGTCAGAAAAAGGAGAATTTGTTTAGGCCTTTACTGAATATTGAGTCTAATCTTAGGAGACCGAATTACTGCTCACTATAATTGCCTTTAAGGAGGTGACTTCAGTGGCAGAACATTAAATATTACTCTGAGAGTGTCAGTTTATTAATGATAGAAGAGAAGGTGATGTATGTGTTCCTGAGGCAAGGTGTAGGAAGAACATTGTACTGGGAGAAAGAACTGGTCTAGGCTTTGCTGTCGACTGGTAACCTTGAGAAAGGCCCTGCTAGAACCCTGATTGGTGTGGCTTAGTGGATAGGGTGTCGTCCTGCAAACCTAAGGGTTGCTGGTTCCCTGGGGGCTCATGTTGAGGACTAGGTTCCCAATTAGGGGCGTGCCAGAGGCAGCCAGTCCATGTTTGTCTCACTCATTGGTATTTCTCTCCTTCTCTTTCTCCGTCCCTTCTCCTCTCTTTAAAAATAAATAAAATACATTTTTAAGTATATTTTATTGATTATGCTATTATAGTTTTCCCAATTTTTCCTCCTTTATTCCCTCTCCGCCCTGCAGCCCCCAGCCCTCCAGCATCCCCCTCTTAGTTCATGTCCTTGAGTCCTACATACAAGTTTTTTGACTTCTGTTTCCTATACCATTCTTAACCTCTCCCTGTCTACTTTATGCCTACCAATTATGCTTCTTATTCCCTGAACCTTTCCCCCTATTCTTTCCCTCCCCCTCCCCACTGAAGACCCTGCATGTGATGTCCATTTCTCTGATTCTGTTCCTGTTCTAGTTGTTTGCTTGGTTTTTGTTTTTTTTTAGGTTCAGTTGTTATACTTATGAGTTTGTTGTCATTTTATTGTTCATAGTTTTTGATCTTCTTCAATTTCTTAGATAAGTCCCTTTAACATTTCATATAATAAGTCTTGTTGATGATGAACTCCTTTAACTTTATCCTATCTGGGAAGACTTTATCTGTCCTTCCATCCTAAGTGATAGCTTTCCTGGATAGAGTAATCTTGGGTGTAGGTCTTTGCCTTTCATGACTTCAAATACTTCTTTCTAGCCTCCTCTTGCCTGCAAGGTTTCTTTTGAGAAATCAGCTGATAGTCTTATGGGCACTTCTTTGTAGGTAACTGTCTCCTTTTCTTTTGGCTGCTTTTAAGATTTCTCTTTATCTTTAACCCCTGGCATTTTAATTATGATGTGTCTTGGTGTGGTCCTCTATGTGTCTATCTTGTTTGGGATTCTCTGTGCTTTGTGGACTTATATGCCTATTTCCTTCACCAAATTAGGAGAGTTTCCTTTCATTATTTTTTCAAATAAGTTTTCCATTTCTTGCTCTTTCTCTTCTCCTTCTGGCACCTCTATGATTTGGATGTTGGAATGTGTAAAGTTGTCCAGAGGTTCCTAAGCCTCTCCTCATTTTTTTGAATTCTTGTTTCTTCATTCTGTTCTGATTAGATGTTTATTTCTTCCTTTTGTTCCAAATTGTTGATCTGAGTCCCGGTTTCCTTCCCTTCACTGTTGGTTCCCTGTATATTTTCCTTTATTTCACTTTGCATAGCCTTCATTTCTTCCTTCATTTTGTGACTGAGCTCAATCATTTCTTTGCATCAGATAGGTTGTCTCTCTCCTTGTTGCTTAGTTCTTTTTTGGAGTTTTGATCTGTTTTTTCATTTGGGCCATGACCTGTTCTTTCTTTGTCTCGGTGCACCTATTATATTGTAAGAGGTGGAGTCTTAGGGATTCCTTAGGGTAGGCAGGCTGCGGTTGTGGCAGCATGTGTGGGGGAGGGGTCAGAGAGGGAACAATGCTGCTTGTGGCTCTTGTCCTACTTTCCGTCACTTCCCTGGTTTTCCACAAGTGGATTGTGCCCTTGCAGGTGCTGATTCACAGGTGGGTGGGTTTGTGTATATTCTAGGACCCCGTGGGCCTCTCCAACAGACTCTCCTGAGTTTCTTTCACCACCATAACCCCTACCCTCACCCCCACAGATTTTACAGCCAGAGGTTTTGAGTCTTTAATGTCCTGCACTGAAACCTTGGGTTTTGTAGTCTGTCTTGCTCCCCAATTGTGTCTTGCTTCCCAATTGTTTTTCTTGGCTTATTTGCATGTGAATGTGGGACCCTTACGCATTCTGCCACCTTGCCTTGCCCTGCATCCTCTCTGCCCCCATCTCCACCCCTCCTACCAGTCTGGATGAATGTTTCTTTAATTCCTTGGTTGCCAGACTTCCATGATTTTCTGGCAGTTCTGGTTATCTTTTTTTTACTCTTTTTCTTTTTTAAGGTTTGTTTTTTTTTTTTTTTTTTTTTTTTAGAGAATGAGGAAGGGAGGGAGAAAGAGAGAGAGAGAAACATCAGTGTGTGCTTGCTTCTCACAATCCCTCAAATGGGGATCTGGTCCACAACCCAGGCATGTGCCCTGAGTAGGAATCTAACCGGCGACCCTTTGATTCGCAAGCTGGCGCCCAATCCACTGAGCCACACCAGCCAGGGCCAAACACATTTTTCTTTATACCAAAACTTAGAGACTTGAAAATTCATTGTCATCGTTTTTCAGAGCTATTAGACCACATCTCCTTTTTCTCATGAGGACTCTAGGAACTGGTGTTGTGCAAAGAACATTTGGTGAAATGCTTATCCCTCCCATTTTCTACCCCTGACAGATATTTGTAAGTCCTGATGTTATTAACTCTGGGGCTAGGACTGATGTGCACTGAAGGCCTGTCCTGTGCTCTTTCTGCTGTTTTCCCCAAGCTATTTGTTTGTAAAAAGGTTCTTGCTCCAAAGCCTGATGGGTAGACATCATGTTTAAATGGGTTAATGAGTGTAAAATTGCATCCAAATGTAATGTAAGGTGGTCTTGTCAGTGCACATTAGGGGTTTCTGTGGTCCTGAAGATAGGCTGCTTTGTGAGCAAGCTTTAATTCCTGGGGAAGAGAAGAACTTGTATTCTCATGGTTCTGGAGGCTGCGAAGTCTCCAGGTGCTGGCTGATTTGGCTCTTGGCGACGCCCTCTCCCTGGCTTGCAGATGGCCACCTGTGACTGTGTCTTCACGGGCAGGGTGAGAGCGCTCTGGTGTCCCTTCTTTTTCTCATATGGGCACCAGCCCTGTTGGATTAATACCCTCCCTCCCCCAGTTACCTCGTTTAACTTTACCTCCTTCTGAGCCCTATCTCCAAATATAGCCACTTTGGGGGTTAGGACTTTAATGTATGGAGTTTGAGGGGACACAATTCAATCCATAGAGTGGACCAAGTGCAAAAACTGGACATGGACCCTAGGAACTAAGGGTGGTCCAAGGCTGGCAACAATAATTGAATTCTTATAATCGATATGGTTATTATTTTAAATTTAGATGGCACACTTAGTCAAGGGCTTTATGATGCTGTTTTATTTCTCTTTTATGACAGTGATACAGTTGCCATTCAAATATTGATGGTATTCAAAATTTGTAATTCTTTTATAGTGAACATTTCTAAAAGAATCTGTATGGTAATGAAATGTTTGTGTGAGTTCTAGTTCAATTGTGATGGAGAGCTTCTCCCAGGATTCTCTTTAACAGAGGAGGGATTGGGATTAGTGCCTCAGTATTTTGCCCTTTTTTTCTTGGGTTTCTGTGTAGGGATCCTGCCTCCACACCATGAGTCCCATGCCCAGGTGATGATGTATCGCAAGGGGCAGTACTCGGATGTCCTTCATGCCCTGAAAGTCGTTCGCTTTGTCAGTGAGGCCACACCTCAGGTTGAAGTCTATCTGCGCATGTATCAGCTGGAGTCTGGAAAGTTGCCTCGAAGCCCCTCCTTCCCACTGGTCAGTGGTACTTCCGTTCCACACCTAGCTCAGCTCTAGACTGTCCCATCTTGCTAGTTTTGATTGTATCAGGTTTTGCCTTAGGAACTGTCAATGGCTCACCTTTGTCTATAGAATAAACGCAACATTTTTCCCTGATGTTCATGGCCCTATATATTCTGACCCCATCTGCCTGTTTTTTAAAATGCTATGTTTGATTTTGAAGTTGTTTCAAACTTGTAGAACAGTTACAAGAATACTATCAGGAATTCCCATGTACCCTTTACCCAGGTTCCACTTATAACCATTTACTCTGTCATTTTTCTTTTTTTATTTTAGTTTATTATTTATTTATTTATTTTTTAAAGATTTTATTTACTTATTTTTAGAGAGAGGAGAAGGGAGGGAGAAACAGCAATGTATGGTTGCCTCTCACATGGCCCTCACTGGGGACCTGGCCCGCAACCCAGGCATGTGCCCCGACTGGGAATCGAACCGGGACCCTCTGGTTCCCAGCCCGTGCTCAATCCAATGAGCTACACCAGCCGGGCCTTTTTTTATTTTATTTTTTAATATTACTTTATTGTTGTTCGATTACAGTTGTCTGCATCCTCTCCCCTCCCTTCCCACCACCCCCTCCAAACCCACCTCCCTCCCGTGCCTCCACCCTCCCCCTTGGTTCTGTCCATGTGTCCTCTATAATGGTTCCTGAAAACCCTTCTCCCCATAGTCCCCTCCCCCCTCCCCTCTGGCTCTTGTTAGATTGTTCTTAATTTCAGTGTCTCTGGTTATGTTTTTCTTGCTTTTTTTCTTTTATTGCTCTGTCATTTTTCTTATGTATGCATGCCAGTTTTTTCAGGCAAGATCAGGTGCGTTCAGGGTGGTGTGGCTGTAGACTGTATGCATATTTTTTCTAAAACATTTGAGAATAAGATGCAAACATGATATCCCATGACTTCATGTTCCTTCAGTGTATATTTCCTAAAGATAAGAGCACTCCCCTAGGTAACCATAGTACAGTCACGAAACCAAGAAGTTGACACAGTTAGAATATTAACATCTGATTTTCAGACTCCATTTACATTTGACCAAATGTTCCAACAATGCCCTTTATCAAAACAAACAATAAAGTTTTTGTTCAGAACTTAACCAAACTTTCACCCACTAGTTTTACCATTTGTTGATTTCAAATTTTTAAAAATCACTTCAGACATAGAAAAAAGTTGCAGAAATAGTATAGGGAGTCTAGTGTTCCCATATACCTTCATCTAGCATCCTCGAACGCTACATCTCACATACCGCAGCGTATACTATTATCAAAGCCAGAAAATCGGCATCGGTACAATACTCTGAATGACTCTGTGGACACCATTGACGTCTTGCTGATTGTCCCACTGATGTCCTTTTTCTGGCCCTGGATCCGACCTTCACATTTATCCTTTACAAGGATCACACTTTACATTTATTTCCAGGTCTTCTTTCTTAGTCTCCTTTTATCTGGGGCAGTTCTTCAGACTTGCTTGGTACAAACTTTCATAACCCGACGTTTGTGAGGAATACTGGGCAGTAGAGCGTTTCTCAGCTTGGGTTCGTTCGAGGTTTCCTCGTGGTTAAAATCTGGTTATGCATTTTTGGCAGAAGTACCACAGAACTATGATCCTGACTACTGTTGCTGCTCACTTTGATCACTTGGTCAAGGTGATGTCTGCCAGGTTTCTCCAACGTACAGTAACTGTTTTCCCCGGGTAATTCATAGGTAACATCCGGGGAGATAGTTTTAGACGATGTAAATATCCATCCACTAAAGATTCTTGCCCAAAACAATTTTTACTATGCTGATTGCCAGGTAGTGATTTTATAACTCTTTCATTCCTTTTGCATTTGTTTACATTCTTTTATAAGGAAGGTTTTCTCTTTTCCCTCATTTATTTATTCATATCAATATGAATTTGTGGATTGCTTTTATTCAATGGCAGATAATCCATTACAACCGTTATTTATTTTGGTATTCAGATGGTCTCATATTTGGGCAGGGGAAGTTCATCACACTGACTTCTATGTCTTTTGACTGAGTTCCCAACATTGTGAGCAATTCCTTACTTTCTGGCACCAAAAGATATTCCAGGTTCACCTTGTACTTTCCTTGCCTCAGGCCTGGAGTCTGCCTTGTTTCTCCACCCATGGAGCGTGGTGTTTAGAAACCCAGACTAGGGCACTAGATAGGCGCATTGTTCCTGGTGTGTCACTACTTCTGTGCCCTCTCAGCAGAAGGAGCTAGGAAATACTTGTATGCACACACACGTTCACACACATATTTACACACACCTATGTATGTTTGTATATATGTTTAACTCAATATATTGAAAACCCTGAGTTCACCTAATACTCCAACTACAGTGCAGGATTATATTCACTCTAACTAGCCCTTACCCCTTCTGTGTTGTAACCTCCTTCTCTGACAGTCCCAAATGTGAAGCGGCTCCCAGTGCCCTCAGTATATTTACGTCTTTGCGTGTTCCTCTGTCACCAGCACTGCCGGCCACCTCTCGGCTCTGGGCTGCGGGCCCGTCGGCCTTGTCGTCCCTGGCTGCCTCCGCGGCCTCAGCCCCGCCGGCCCCAGCCTGTTTTTTAAACTTCATCTTCGATAAACTCCTTCCTCTGGTTACTTGGACGACTTACTGTTTGTGACGGGAAGAGATGGGGAAGAGGAAGAGTTCAGGCAAAGGAATGATGATGGCTCCTGAGCTTTGGCTGTTGTAATGCAGTTTGAAAGTTACTCCAGGCCCCTCACAGTGTGGGGGTGGGACTAAAGCAGAGTGAATTGTTCACAATGGGGATTTGCATGAAAGCTGTGCTATCTATAAAATCTATTTTACTCTTTTATTGCAGATTGCAACCAGCCACATTTAAAGTTAATGATGTGTTTCCCAGGGACGCCCATAGGTCACCTACTTTTATGAAGCTTATCAAGAGAGAATGGCCCTGAAAATAATTGGAACTCTTAACAGACTTCTTTAAATTTTGCTTATCTTTGGCAAGGTGAAGTTGGTAGTACTGCACAAGTTCTTAAGTTGTATAGTAAATTAGGTTAGATTAGCTATTAGTTCAGTAATGACAGGTGGCAGTTGTCACCTCGTCCCTGCTCAGCCTGTCCGTTCTGCAAGCCCAGACACCTCCACGGTGGCCCTGGGCAGAGGTGCTGTCAAAGTGTGTGTTAGGCTCTGCCACACGTGTCTCCCTGATTAACCAAGCCCCACTCAGCCTTGCTTTTCATACCATTAATAAGAATGTGTCAGAGTACCTGGCACACAGTCAGGAATGTGGTCAGTCAAGGACATAGGTTCCCTTCCCTGGGCACCCACGGTGGCCGGCGCAGCAGTGGGGCGGCGCCACGTTCAGGAGCACCCGGCCCCGTGCTCAGCACTCGGTGGGAGCCCAAGAAAGGAGCTTCCCTCCCCGTTTTCTTCCGTCTTTGCTCTCCTCCTCTGACAAGTTAATTAATGTTTAGAAAAATGTATTTTCTACAGTTTTATTACTTGACATTTTATAGAATATTAGTAAGTTGAAAGGAGGCCTAAAATGAAATACTTTTATTGGAATAGGAATTTTGATTTAACTTGGGATGCCTTAGGGGAATAGAAAGACACTTTTTAGTTTCTTTTTTGACATTAAAATCCCTCAGCTGTTACATCCCAGATGAAAGTATATTTTTGTGTAAGATACAGTGTTTGGAGACAAAACAGATTTTCAAGCAGATTTCTTTGTTGAAATTGACTTGAGGGTTTGCTTTAATGTTCTGAGTATTGACACAAGGTTTGAGAAATGCCATTCTTCTGATTCCTAATATTCTGATTCTAGGGATGTTTAACTTTTTAGGTGCTTGCAGGTAGAACAAAATTCTAAAGGTTTTTTGAATGCTTTGAAGTAAAATGCTTCTTAGTTCTTTCAGAGTCATTTAATTTCTGGAAATGACAGTGTTAACACCTGTCTCCAGTAATTATTTGTGTTGTGTACCACATGGTTTGTAAAGCAATGCTCCTCTAACCCTGAGAACATTTTGGGTGGGGGGAGCAGCACTTTGCCTCTGGTAGATGTTGGTTCTTTCAGGGACGGCCTTCAGGTTGGAAGTTAGAAAATCCTCGAGTGGTCAGCCTGAAAGCTGGGTGCTCATAAACAGCACTCCTTCGGATAGATTTCTGTGGTTAGTCATTCTTACCTCCCCTTGGTCTTCTCTCTAGTGATGGACACTGTGCTTTTTGGTTCCACTTTGATTTATCAGCTTCTTCAAAATTTAGGGGATAAGGTTTCATTTTTATGAAAGAAATATGTGTTCCTCACTTCTGCTGCCTCTCTCTTAAGATTTATTATTAATCTTTCAGGAGCCAGAAGATGAAGTATTTCTTGCCATTGCTAAGGCCATGGAAGAGATGGTGGAAGACAGCGTCGACTGCTACTGGACCACCCGGTGCTTCGTGAACCAGTTAAACAGCAAGTACCGAGACTCGTTGCCCCAGCTGGTGAGGGACACGTTTTTGGCTGTTGGCAGGGCACGGGTGGGTGAGCGGAGGTCCTGGGAGTCCGGAGGAAATACTCTTACCTTTAGGCGCTGCTGCAGTTATGAGTAGACCCTCTATAGCAGGAGTCAGCAAACATTTTCTGTAAAAGGCCAGGTAGTGCAATAAATATTTCCAGCCTGGCAGGCCAGGTGGGCTCTATGTCTCTATGTCTGTGTCTCTGTAGTCACACAAAAGCAGCCATCGACAGTATATAAAGGAATTGTCGTGGCTGGGTTTGGCTACTGCAGCTCATAGTTGGCACACCCTGCTCTATAGAATTCCTTATGCTGGTCTGGAAACCACTGGCTTTATCTAGAATTTTCCCTCTGTAGGAATTAAGGTTTACATTGGGCTGCACTTAATGGAAAGACCCCCCAACGGAAGCTTTATTGTTTTCTTTCATGGAACTAGAAGTCCAGAGGTGGGGCACCCAGGCCCCTGCCGCACCAGCATTCTTAGGGGTGACCCTTCCTCTCATGCTCACGAGATGGGTGCCGCAGGGACAGCCGTGACGTCTGTGTTCTCGGCAGGCAGGAAGGGCGAGGAGGAGACAAAAGCGCGAGAATAAAGGGACTAGCCAGTCAGGCCTGTCCCTCTAACAGACTTTCCTTCCGCATGTCAGTTAGTGGCAGGACCGTATTACCTGGCCGCCTGTCTGCAGTGGAGGCTGGGAAGTGTGCTTTTGTTTAACCGGACACAGGGTGGTCTCCCACTCAGATGGGATTCTGTTAGGGAAAAGGAGAGATGGACGGACCTGCAGAGGCAGCGGCTGTCTGCTGCCCTCTCACTTGGGAACCGGAGAACTGAATGGCATCTGCTTCATTGCCATAAGCCCGTGGTCCTTTGCTGTTCTCTTTCTCAAGTGTCTTTCCCTTTTCCCCTCATTTATAAAAATGAATCTGTCTTTTTTTCTTAAACCATTGAGTTGTTTTATTTGAAAATTCTAGTGAAAGCAGGCACTGTGCTGGGGGTGGCGGGGCCTGAGGCGGGGCCTGGCGAAGGGCGGGTGAGCCCCGAGGGTCCTGCTTCTACGGCCGTGGGGGGCAGCTGGCACGGCCCTACAGCTGGGCAGAGCGCCGAACAAGAGCACTTTTTAATATTTAAGTTAAGTAAACTTTGATTTGGGGAATCTGAACATTTAATCCATTCAGTTGATTTCCAAAAACATTTAAGCATGGAACTGGGGCATCTGTAAATATAATTTTGGCTCGTTCAATCAAGATGTCCAAATTATTCCATCGTTTAGTTAGCCTTTCCTATTTAATATTAAGGTAGATGCAGTAACATTTTGAAAGCTTATGTTAAAAAAATTCATTCTTTATTTTTGATAACACAAATAAAAGATAAATACATTCTTGCAGTGCTAATCCAAGTGAATCCAGCGTTCCCGTGGGTCTATAAGAGCACCCCCCCACCCCCCGTTTTCTAGGCAGTGAACATTGTCGTCAGCTGGATGTGTGTTCTCCTAGGCTGTTGTACGTGCATTAGGATGGATGGGTGTGTGTGCGCACACACATATAATGATATATATTTTACATATATATATATTTTTTTAAATCATAAATATTATCACACTGTTCATACTGCCCTACTTTTTTTTTTTACATAATGTCTTGGAGGCTTTCCAAGTTAGTGTAGACAGGTCAGTGGTTTTCAGCCCTGAATTCCTATGAGTACCATCTGGGAGCTTTGGAAAATTAGCGGTGCCTTTCCTCTGCCCAGACCAGTTAAGTCAGAATCTCTGGAGGTGAGGCCTCAGAATTCTAATTTTTTAAAAGCGCCAGGTGACTCTGAAGTGTGGCTAAGGTTGAGAACTATTCATTTAGAACCACCTTTTTCCTTTTTAAAAAAAAACTGGCTCACAGTATTTCTTGTGAAGATTTTGGGATAATTTAACTTAACAGATGCATGCTGACACTCGGCATGTCCGTGCTCCTTTGGGGGTGTGTGCGAGCGTTTCTCCAGGACGGGTACCTGTAAGGGCAATGCACACTTGAAGGAGGGGCCTGTTCAACATTTTAACTGCCAGGTTGCTCACCTAGAAAATGTGCCCCTTTTGTTTCCTCCAAGAGATTATGAGATTTCCCGTTTTACATTTCATTGCCAATACTTGATAGTATCTATCGCTTAAATTTTTGTTAATCTGATAGTGAAATGGTATCCAATTTTTATTTACATAGTCTCATTTTCTAGTGAAGTTGAGCAGCTTTGAATGTTTGTTAATCACTTATATTTGTCCGCCTTTCTATTATTTTGTTTGCTTCTTTTTTCATTTGTAAGAGTTATCGATAACTCTGGACATTTATCCTTTGTGTATTACATCTGTTGAAAATCTTTTTTCTTGTCTGTTTTACAAAGATTTTAAGTTTTGATATAATTGAATGTGTCATTATTTGTCTTTTGCTTTTTGTATCTTAGTTGGGAAGCTCTTTCTAATCCCAAGATTAAAAAACAGGTTTTTCTTTAGTTGCCATCAATAAGAAATATACTTGTTTTAAAAAAATCCAAATGCTGGCATGGTCTGGAAAAATTTAACGGGTGTATTCATAGTTGTTAGAAGGTTGAACTGCTGAAACTTGCTCACTGAAATATATTGACTTGCATAAATGCAGTCGGTTAGCTCATGGTACTTCCATGACATTGCACAAATGCTTTATGTCCCTGCATTTATATTTAAAAAATTAATTCACAAATGAAAATGGAAAAACTGCTAATATCTGATTTCTGTCCCCTGTTTTCCATCTGTTAGTCATATACTTGGGTACCTTTTGACCCCATGGGCAAAAATAATACCTAATGTTCAGAACTGCCAGTAATAGGAAGAGAGAGTTTTTATTAAAATAATGAAATGTTTCTCATAGTGCATTCTTAAACACGTTCTTCACATATGTGGCATGATAGCTTGTTGTCTTTTGGCATAGTTGTCCCAGAGTTAGCGTGGATGGACAGGCTGGTGTCTTCAAAAAGGCCAGCCAGACAGGCCTCACTGGCCTCCTGCAAAGCACCAAGAGCTGCGCTCTGGAAGCGCAGATCTGTTTGAAGTCCTGAGCAAATTCTCACAGCAGACCCCGTAGGGGAAGTTTGCAAATCAGTTCGGTGGACTTCCGATAACATCCAGTTTCACAGAGTGCCGTGGTACCAAGCCTGTAGCAATGATGAGGTTTCCACACACTCTCGTGGCTTTGGCAGCCAGTTGCTTCCTCGGCGCTTCACCACCTGTCGATCTGCAGGCAGTCTGCTTTGCAGGAGCCGTGGTCCAGAGGCCTCCTTGCTTCCCCCTTCTCCTTCTGCCAGGGCCCAGCCAGCTCGAGGCAGCGCTGGCGTTAGAGAGTCGTGGCGGTGCAACGGCAGCTGTGACACGAAAAACTGTTTTTAAAAAAAACTTTCCTCTAACTTTTTAAAATACTTAAACATTGTAAAATTTAGTCCTTTAATTTGTAAGGGATTTATCCTTGTTACTGGTATCAGACACAGATTCGTCTTCATTTCTCGGTTGTTAACTGCAGCACAACTTCAGCCTGCACACTTTCTGCGCCCCCCGCTCTGGTTAACGGTTCCTGAGAATGTGCTTCATGCCAGGCAGTACTCACTTGGCTTTATTAATGAATTACTTCATTTAAAAATATACCTTTGTTTTAATAGATGAGGAAAACGAAGCACAGAGCAGTTAAGTAACTTGCCCCAGGTTGCACAGTTAGTAAGCAATAGAATTACCACTTGCATTACTTATTTGTCAGTTCATCTTTTTTTTCACAGATTTCAAATGCCACCTTTATCATATACTCGATTTCCATTTATGCATATTTGTATCTCTTTCTAGACCCCCCCCCCCCACCTCCTTTTCTTTTTTAAATCACTGAGCTGTCTCTCTGTTCTGGGGCCTTTACCATGGGATGTTTTTGATACAGCGTCCAAGCATATTTTGATAGCTGGTGTAGGAAGTGCCCTCTTATTATTGTTCTTTTTCAGAAGTGCCTTGGTTATGCTTAAACTTTATTTTTTCTTTTAAAAAATGAACTTTAGAACAGCATACTACTGAATGTCCTCATAACCTTAATTTATTAATCTTCAAATGAGTTTATTTTATTATGTACAGTATAGTACCCTAGCACATAGTTTTAAAGAATTATGAAGATTTTTTAAAGTTCTTCAAAATGTATAAGCAAAGCTAAATTTCCTCTACGTAGATCTATGATTTAGGCACTAGGTGATTTACTTCAGTGTTTCTCTTTTGTTAAACTGTGTTTAGTCAACTTTACCATTTTTTATTACTGTTTTATAGTGGGTGTCTTCTTCCTAGGTTCTTGTTAGAGTTTCTATAATTTTGTACGTCATCTTTTCAAGTTTCTGTGGTTTTACCAAGCACATTGATGATCACAAAGCACAGGGTTTATAGTCCTATGGGAGTGTGCGTGTGAGGGACAAACGTGGGCCTTTCCCGTCAGAGAATAATGTCTGGTGCTGACGTGTTTATTATGTTGCAGTATTCTGATTTGTAGGATTCCATCACATCTTTTCCTCTGCTTACAAGCTTTCAGAAATTCTGCTCTTTAATGAGTCCTCTCACTGCCAAGGAGAATAGGGGCCAACTTTAGTGCTGTGACGTGGAGACTCTGTTGTTTCTCTATGAAGTAAGAACTTAGCGTCATGGAAACATTGGAAATAACCTAAATGTTTAACAGTGAAGTATAATAATCACATCTACAATTTGCTGAGTACTAAAATTTCAGGTGTTATAAATGTTATCTCCTTCCACTAAAAAAAGCATGTGTGTATTTCTGTTTACCCTCTTTTTTTATTTATTTTTATATTATTTATTTATTTTTAGACAGAGGAGAAGGGAGGGAGAAAGAGAGGAGAGAAACAATGTGTGGTTGCCTCTCACATGTCCCCAACTAGGGATCCAGCCTGCAACCCAGGCATGTGCCCTGACTGGGAATTGAACTGGCGACTCTTTGGTTCCCAGTCCGACGCTCAGTCCACTGAGTTACACCAGCCAGGGCTGTTTACCTTCTTTCTTTGATTTAGCAGTAGCACATGATACACATTTTTGTTCATCTGCTGTTTTTACCTTGTGCATGCTGGAGATCATGCCATAATGGTATAGAGAGACACTCTTTATTCCTTTTCACAGGTGCATTCTATTCCATTGTGTATATATACGCCAATTTATTCAGCCCATCCTCTATTGTTTGCTATTTGGGATGTTTCCTGTCTTTTGCTATGATACAGTGTTATATTGGGTTGGCCAAAAAGTTTGTGGGGTTTTTTTCTTAAAATAAAAGACACATTTTTCATTTTCACCAATAATTTTAATGATTTGGATATTTTGAGTATGTTCCACATGGTATGATGTTGATTGTTCTCAATTAATGTCTTGATTTGATTGCTGTTAATTTCAACTGGTCTACCCAACTGTGGAGCATCGTCCAGTGAAAAATCTCCAGCATGAAATTTTACAAACTGCTTCTGACATGGTCAGTCACGGCACCTTCTCCTTACATTGCACAATATTTGTTTTTTGCATTTCAGTCACATTTTTACCTTTCCTGAAATGATAAAGCATAATATGCTGAAAAAATGTTGCTTATTTTCCTCCATCTTCAATATTAAAATGGCTACACAAAAATTCACCAGTTTTGATACGTATTTTAAAGAATGTATGCCAATATGACAGCTGTCACAATACAATCTAACAAAATTGTTTCAAACGAAGTTAAAGACAACTAAGCATTACTAGAGCCATCTTGTGGAAAAAAATCTAAACAAACTTTTTGGCCAACCTGGGTTGCCCAAAATATATTTGCCAGCATATTTTTGGAATAGATTCCCTAGAAATGAATTGACTGGATCAAAGGGTAATGCATACATCACTTTGCTAGAAATATCCATATTCCTCCTTATAAAGCTTATGCTGTTCTGCATTCTCACGACTACTAGATGCGAGCGCCTGGTTCCCACAGCCTTGCCAACACGGCGTGCCGTTTTGCCGGCCTGACTACCGGGGAGAAACTACCTCCGTGTAGTTGTAGGTTGCATTTCTTTTATTATAAGTGACACTGAAGATCTTTATGTACAGGTAGGAGCCATTTGCATTTTTTTTCGTATAGAATTTGTGGCTTTTTTCTTCTCTAATTTTAGGGGTTCTCTTTATTTAGGGTATTCACCTTTAAGGTTGTTTGTTAACCTGGGAAAATACAATATGTTGACTGCAAAGAGCAAAATACTAAGTTGTATATTCAGTGTGAATTCAGCTGGTAAAAGAAAAGTTGTGTGTAGTGTGTACAGGAAAACAAATGAATGCTACATAACCCATTATCACATAGTTATCTTTGGGTAGTGTGATTGATTATAAGTGATCTGTCTTTATTCTTTCCTATATTTTTGAGATTTATTATAATAAGCATATTATAAGTCGGGAAAAAAGCTTTCGAAGAATTTGAGACTGGCTAAAAGATAAACATTGAATGATTATTAAGATGTTGATTAATATATTTGAAATTTCATTTAATTCACGATATTTACTTACTCATTCAGTAGTTATATATTGAGTCTTTATATGCCAAGTAATGTTCTAGGCATTGGCGAACTAGCAGTGAACAAAGCAGATGAAGTCCCTGCCCTCACTGAGCTCACAGTCTGATGAAGGAACAAGACCATAGTTTTGAATCTTCACTCACATATATTTCATTTATTATATGCATTACCTTTTGGATGAAATTTTCTTTTTCATGTCTCACAGTTTGTGAGACATAATATGTAAATGTGTGTGTATATGTTTTTACCCATGTCACTTTGTGGAAAAAGCACACGTATGTGTTATTGGCAGAACTGACCAAAATTTTAGAATGGAGTTTCAGGAGCCCTTTGGCAGTTTGCACTTTAGAGAAAAGCTCCTGTTTGGGGACTCTTGTGTAGAGTTCTTGAGAAGCTCTAGGAACTGTTAAGTAGTAGGGGTTAGTTATATAAACAGAAAAAGTAGAGACCCCTTGAAAGAGGGGGGACACTGGACCAGACAGTAATATGTGGGTCTGCTTTGACTGGCTACCCCCTGCATGTTCTTCATGGGCCAGCTCACACATCTCCTCCAGGGGGACTGTTCCTGGCTTCTAAGCCTGGGTCAGGGTTCCCACCTGGATGTGCCCCGCATCCTGTGCTGATCCCTGTCACAGCTTTGTTACCGTGCGTTCTAGTGACCTCTGTCCTGGGCTCTGTCAACCAACTGTGAGCTCCTCAAAGGCAGGGACTTGACCTCATCTTTTCTTCTATTCCCTGTGTGTAGCACAGTGTCTGGCTATCATGGACACTGTATGGTTTTCAATCGCCTCTTGGGCAGAAGCATAGAGAGGCAGATATTTGGTAAAATAAACATTCGTGCGTACTTAGGTGACAAGATGTCTGGTTGTGCTCTTCTGGATGGGCAGTACAGCCCTTAAGGCCCGTCCACAGCCAGCGGACCCTAAATGGAGCAGCGTGAGCCTGGTCCGGAGCCGGCTCTGTTAGCCTCCCGGCATTCTAGAGTTGGTTGCTGCTTCAGTCTTGTGTGGGGGAGGCTGCCCGATGGAATCCAGGTACTTGTTCCCTCTGGGTTATTCCCCTATGAATTCTCATGCACGTTTTGTGCGGTACGTCCCTGCTGGATGAGCCTGTCCGGCCTGGTGCTCAGCACTGCTCACTGTGGGTCGGCGTGTGTGGTCAGCGACTGATGGGCCCTTTTCATCTTCAGCTCCTCTGTCTCCTTCTTCCTCCCACTTCAGTTCCATTCTATTCTTTGGCTCTCCCCTTGCCTTTCCCCTTTTTTCCCCGTATATAAAATCTACTGCCCTAGAGCAGCCAGGAACATCAAGAGCCTTTGTAAGCTCCACAGAACAGCTGAATTTTGCTTTGGACTTCTGCCTTAGATTGGTCAGTCTGGTCAGTGCAATTAACATTAGGGTGACGACTGTTCTGTTTTGCCTGAGACTGCCCCGGGCAACCCTCAGTCCCGGGTGGCAGTTGCTCTGGGTATGCTGACTTAGGAAACGGCTGCATCACAAGTGACTTAGATGATTCCGAAATTTTGTTTTCCAGTGACTTGGATAATTCTGAACTTTTGTTTTCTAGCACTTCCTGGCACTCATCATGTACGTTTTTTCATCACAGATTGTAAGATCAGGTGATATCACGTTACAGGAAATGAATAATCTCTTCCTGTTTTATCATTAGCCAAAGGCTTTTGAACAGTACTTGAATATGGAAGATAGCAGGCTGCTGAGTCATCTGAAGATGTGTTCTGCGGCGTCCAAACTTCCTTATGACCTCTGGTTCAAGAGGTGCTTCGCAGGCTGCTTGCCTGAATCCAGTTTACAGAGGCAAGTATTTCTTTCAGAGCGGTACTGAATGAGGGCTTGGGTCAGAGAAGGATCCAGGTTTCTCATGTGATCGTCCCTCAGAATATAAATTTGCTTTAGAACAGTATAGTAATTTAAAGTTAACTTCTCTAGCAGCTGATATAACAACACATGATTATGTTTGTTAGAATGCAGATATTAATTTAATGGTAACATAAATTAATACTGCAAATGTTAGAATATACAATTACAAAAATCGAGGGCCCTCAATGTGTTAGGTGCTGTACAGTATTTACATCTGAAACCATCTGCAGGAGTTTACGTAGGCATGGCCTTTCCCAGAAATGCGGTAGATCCTAATCCAGAAAACACTTTGGTATTTTTTAGTTTCATTATGACATCGTCCAAGTAGCTGAAGGCAGCCAGAGATTTGAGCCTCAAACACAGAATCTTTAAGTTTAACAAAAGCGTGCGTTTCAGACATACGCTATGTTATGCGTGTTTTGGAGCCCTGGTGCTCCCCTCCAGGGTGTGAGGGCTAGCTGCAAAGCGAGGCAGTGAACACGAACATCACAGGACAACACGCAACTGAGCACGGAGCGTGCGCCGACTGTTAGGGCCACGGGAGTCACTGGTAGGTATGTCGGAGTGCTTGCCTAGCAGCAGCTGTCCCCTTAAGCCCGTGGAGAAGCCGAAGGAATTTGAACCACCGGAAAATGAATTTATCTCATTTTATGCTTCTTTTGTTGTTCCTTAGCATGTTGTGATTATCTTAGCCTTACAGAATATTAGTAAAATCTAAGCTTCAGTTTAGCGTATTTCTTTCCTTCTTGAAGCTGTCAGTTTGAACTATTAAGGAGTGGGCATTTGGTAGATTCCTAACAGAGCAAGTACTTTTCGGTGATCATTTCTTTTTTCTTTCCAGTGTGTCTAAAATAGGGTTCAGATGGCTGATTTGTGTTGTTGTTTTGATGATTATTTCATTATAGTTTTTTTGTGAAGCTTATACTTAAAACAGGAGTGATTTGTTTTAATTTTATAATTTGAGATGTCTAGGTAAACAAATTTTAACCTTACATAATTTGATTATATATCTCTTCATTTTTGTAGGGTTTGGGATAAAGTTGTAAGTGGATCCTGTAAAATCCTAGTTTTTGTAGCAGTGGAAATTTTATTAACCTTTAAAATAAAAGTAATGGCACTGAACAATTCAGAGAAGATAACAAAGTTTCTGGAAAATGTAAGTGTGCTTTATTTTATTTGATTTTGAATCTAGAAAGGAAGTTAGTTTAGCAAGCTGGATTTTCCTATTGCATTACATTATTTCAGAGAAATAACATGCTGTATTTTTACATCATAAGAAAGAAATCTTCCCTTGAAACCATTGAGCTGCCCGTCGATCTGCGGGTTATAGGCCGCTCTCTATTTGGGGACGATGGGCTGAGCTGTGTGCGCTCGGCACCTGAGTCCTGTTCCCTGGGGGGTCTGCTCGGGGCTCGTCAGGAAACGAAGAGGAGAGCCTGTCACACGAGGGTGGGTAATCCTGGTTAACAGGCGAGGAATCCTGGTGTTTTGGGGATTGGCAAGCTCTTCTGTTTCTGTCACCGCCATTGTTGGAATCCCGGTTGGGTTTCGTAATGTGCTTAAGTATAAGCTTCATGCCTGTTGGAAAAGGTCTAAATGCATCAGCTTTTCCCCCGCTTCGAGTCTTAGAATACCCTTAACCAGGCAAGGGGTAGAAGTAAAGAGACTCACACCTGAAGAAATTTCACTGGATCCAAAATCTATTCTTTGTTTTTATCAGTTGGTATTAACATTTGAACAATGGTCTGGTAAATAATGAGTGCTAAGTGAATGTGTGTTGAACAGATTACTTAGTCATTATAATAATCAGTGGCTAACAGTGCCGGAGGGCTTTTGTGAAGTGGTTTTCATGGAATAGCTCATGTAACCCTGTAACAGCCCTGTTTTAGAGATGGGGTCTGACCCCTGGTAGTTTAGGTAACCTGAACCCAGGTAGCTAAGGAAACCTGCCCAGGGGCACACAGTTTAGTGGGCAGTGCAGGATCTGAACCCAGGCCGCCTGACACCAGAGCGCCTTAGTGTGTCCTCAGGGGGCATGTGAAACAAAGATCCTGGCAGCAGCCTTTTAGGTGATCACAGTGAGAAGCCCTCGGAAGTGAGGTTTCTACCGCGGTGAAGGGGATGGGTCCAACCCTGGAAACACTGAGGTTTCACGAAGACCGGTTTGCTTGTTCGCAGATTCCCCAGGACAGCTCGGATGCGATTGTGAGCAAGGCCATCGACTTGTGGCACAAACACTGTGGGACCCCGGTGCACTCAGCCTGAACTTCAGCTGTGGACAGCCTGCCCGGCCCGCCCTCGAGCATTTTGCTGTGGGATGTGACCTAAACTGATTGAAAACAGGATTCTTGTTTTGGTGCTCAAAGTGTAATTTCTCTTCCAGTGAAATTATTTAATCAGGAGACCTGGTGTTGCTGTGTTGTGAGCAGCATCTTCTGGTTGTAGAGAAGAAGGAAGTTCCACTCTGAATACAGTTTAGAAGGGTCGTTGGCGTTTCTAAAGCAGTTCAGGCAGGGAGGGGATCTGCGCTGTCGACAGTGAGGAGCCATGCCCTGCCCTGCTTCCCTCTCGCACCAGGCCAGTGACTTTCTAAGGTCTATTTCTGGAGTAAAGAATAACTTCCTTTGCTGACAGCTCAGATTTGGCTTTTGTTGATGCAGGACTTGTTTAGATCTAAGCTGACTGCTTCTCTGAGGCCTCATTTTGCTAAATAGGTTTAAATAAAGGACTTACATTTTTTTCTCTTTGTGCCATTTGGAACGAAACAAATATTGAACAAAATATGTCTACATTTACCTACCAGGAGAGAGAATACTTGTTGAGATTTTGCTGGACCCATGTTTTTTCCTGATGGGCCATTGGATGGGCTTCAGGGAGCACTCGGTCACCCAGAGTCCGAGTGGGAGAAATCGCGGGTTAAGGTTAATAGCTGACGACCCCAGGCCACGTTGCACCTCACAACAGTCACTGTCCACTGGGCAGTGGCAGGCTTTGAGACTGGGGAGCGAGACGCGGCCCTTTGTTTAAGACGCTTCAGCTGTCAGTCCTGCGGGAGCCTTAGTGGCGAGCTGGGTTCTCCACTCCATGACATTATACAGTTATAAATCTGAGAGCTCAGTCCCTCCCTCCTGTGTGAAATAACTATCGAGAAAGAGTTCAGAGCAGCCTGAGTTGTTAAGCAGCCCGTACTTCTGTACAGTAGCATATCTAAGAGTATCTAAGTTTGGAAAGCAAGAAAGACATACACTCAGAGGGAAACTTATTAAAGCAAACTGCTGTCTACAGTTGATACCTTACGCTTATTCGTTTATTCCCTGCACCCACGGGGAACTTCCAGTCCAGTTAGGGATCTGAGAAAAGCACATAGGACAGGATTCCTGCTTCAGTTTTCAGCTCTCTGGTGATCTTGGGGGATATATGAAATTCAAACAGAAGTCATAAAACAGTAATAATGTTACGTGTATTTAATTTATATCATCTGTATAATTATTTCATAAAATGGAGATTTGAAAGTCAAGTGATGTTAGTGAATCTCTATTCCAGAAAAAAGAAGAAAAAGAGAATTAGCAATCTTCCAGCAAGAGAAAAATCTGGAGGTATGCGTTCCTAACTGCCGGGAGAAGACCGGGTGTCCTAGCGGACGTGTGGGAGGGCTGGGCCCAGAGTGCCAGGGCCTCCTGATGGGGGCTTGGGGGCTGCAGTGTCGTCTGCGCAGTGGGGGGCGGCCCAGGTGACCCAAGCGGGAAGGCCGTTACCGCACTGCAGAGGAATTGGAACGTGGGTCCTGCAGTGCATTCTGCAGGTACATCCTGTCAGATCTGGTAAAACCTTTCTGGCTGCTGGGTGTGGGGTGGGAATTATTTTTTAAGCGAGTCGATCTGAAGCCATCAAGAATTTTCTTTATTAGAAAACAGCTTCATCCGAGTAGAAGGGTTTCCTAAGGTGCACTGTGAGGACAATGATAGAACAGTGAGAGTCCGGTTTCTTTTTCATGTCAGAATTTACCTTTGTTAAGAGCTAAGTATTTTGAAAATGTTTCTGTGCACTGCCTTCGGTGAGCAGTACAGCTCCTGATGAAAATAACTCCCTGTCTTACTCAAATTAAACATTGAAATGTTTATTCAATACATTTGGTCAGGATACTGCGGAATTTCTCCTCTGCGTTAAAGCCTGTGGTTTCTGTTGTAGCCAAGGCTGTTGCGGAGGTCTCCTTCTCCCTCGGAAAACCGGGATTTAACGTTATTCAGTTTAGTTCTGCTCTGCCAGGAGATATTGAGGGCCAAGGGTGATGTGTGTGCATTTCTGTGTGTGCATTTGCCTGATGACAGACGGAATTGGCATACTGCATGTACACAGGCTTGTGTGTGCGTGTGAAGCTACTTCAGGAAATGAGGTCAGGGTTTATGCAAATGAAACCTTTGTTGTTGTTGTTAACGGAAAGTTTGCCTGAAATTCGTGTGCAACACGCAAGTCGCAGGATGTGTAGAAAGCGCTCGCAGGCTCCATGCTCTTGCTCTGGCATGAGACAGGCCTGCCCTGTCTTGAATCGCTTAAGGGCCCTCCTGTGCTCTGAGCAGCCCCTGCCATGGGCTCGTCACCTCCCTACCGTGGCTTGAAGTTCGTTTTTTGTCCCTGAGAGTGAAGAATCGCAGGGAAGTCTGGGGATGAAGAGGGTAAAAATAGAGCTTGTGTGGCCAGGAGTCGGTCTGAGGGCGAGGCCCTTGCTCAGAGTGCAGGCGCTGCAGGTGCTGTGCGGCTCTAAGCAGGACCGGTGTCCTGAGATCTTCAGCCGCAGGCGGCCTTTGGGAGAGGGGGGGCACGGGCAGCTGGCAGGGCGTCCGGCTCTTCATTTTACGTCTGCCAGTGGTCACACAGGGTAAGCAGCCCTTGTCTGCCGGCTTTGGAAGGGCTGCAGGACGCCTTCTCCGCCCTGACAGAGACGGGAGTGTGGGAATTTGTGCAGTGGGAGTTGGTGGCATTCCCTCAGGTGAGTAAAACAAAGGGCTGTTTCTCCTTCAGAGTCTGTGCCAAATGAAACTGCTTGTGGCTGTTGGCACAGACTGTGCCTCCCAGATCAGCTGTTGCTCACCCAGAGTCTCACCAGTTTGAGGAGGAGGGCGGAGGTGGAGGGAGAGGGGGTGATGAGAACCAGAGGCGGTGGGAATTTTCCCAGAGGGCCGTGGGAGGGGTGGGGGCTGTCCTTTCACTGCTTTCCTGACCGCCTCCTCGCTTTCCTTCCAGTCTCTCTCTCAGCCTTGTCTTACAGAGGCTGAAAGGTAAGTGGACAATTAGTTACTGGTGAGGTGACGGTTCCCCACTTCACTCTGGGGGCTGGTTTTATTGGGAGGCAAGTGCACGGGGAGTGGAGAATGTGATCTGGAAAGGACGTGGGGAAAATCCTTCAAGAAGCCTCTTCCGACTGAACAGAACTCCAAATAGAATGTTTCAGCAGGCACCAAACGCACACCTGATGTTTAGGTGTTACTAAGTTTGCCGAGAATTTATGCACCACCCGGGCAAGGGGTGGCTAGAGCTCACACTGACTCTGACCCTCCTGTCTGGTTTTTTCTGGTCTTCTCCCATCCCCCTCCTTTTCCTGCAGTGTTCACAGGTAATAACCTGGTCTTTGGTGGTTTTAGTGTCTCCTGTGGTCCCTGCCCCGCCTGCCTGCTGGACATGTACGAAGGTTTGTGAGGGAGGTAGCAGGGAGGAGGAGAGCTTTGATAATTCGCTTCTAAATGTCAGAAGGCTACACTCCCCACCTCCCGCTCCTCCCTCCTCTCTTCTGTTTGGTCATTTGCTCTTCTGTTTATGCTCATTCAGTCACGAAATAAATTTGAACACACCTCATTATGGGCCTGGTGCTGGGCTTAATTGCTGAACAACTCATACGCTGTCTGCCCTCTTGGAACTTACAGTCATGCGGGGAAGACAAATATTCAATTAAATACGTATTTTGTGCTCTTAGTCTTTAAGTGAAGCACCTTGCAGCGCAAGGGACCAGGTCACCTGGGCTGCCCAGAAGCTCCGAGGAGGGTTGGCATTACTCTGAGATGCTCATTCTTTGTTCCCATCCCCATCAATGGGAGAGGTGGCAGAAGCCTGGGCTTGGGGAAGCATGGGGTTGGGGGAGGGACTGAACCTCTGCCCCACTCACCCTGTGCCTCGATTTTCCATGTAAATAATTGCTATTTACAATCAAGTAAACACTTGTAATAATTGTAAATAGAAATTATTTACATTCCTTACTCCTCAGTGTGCTTCTGGGCATCAAATGAGCTTAGTGTGAAAGTGCTTTAAGAAGCACGGAGCTTCACGGAGTGCCGTTACTGTTAACACCTGGTTCGTGAGAGCCCGGCCGGGCCCTGCCGCTGCTGGAGTCTGCGCTGCGCCTCAAGGCCTCACGCAGCTTTGCCGGCTCTGGAAAGTCTCCCGCCAGCTTCCAAGCTGCGAGTGCCGTCTCCTTGCTCTGGGCTTCTGTGACATTCAGGCACCGCTCGTTTAGCAGTCATCGTTTGGAAGTCTCTCTTTTGGTGGTCTTCAACTTCTGTTAAACTTGCCGTGTGGTCGCCCTCTCAAATACAAGCCTCTCGAGGCCAGAGACTGTTCTCTTCCCTTTTGCACACGCTCACTTTACCTAGGACACTTCCTCAGGCATGTTCTCTCCCCAAAGCAGGCTATCCCCCACCTGATTTGGGGCAAACCCTCATCTTTGTCAGGAGTATCTTTTCCCCACTTCGGGCTGCATCCTCCTATCTTTAAGTTTCAGCTCAAGCACCCCTCCTCCAGGAAGCTCTCCTGGCTCTCTGCCCTGTAATGGCACTCAGTATCCTTTATGTCACAGTTAATGCGTTGGTTTAGAGTGACCTGTTTATGTCCTGCACTAGCCTGCAAGGTCCTTGAGGGTAGAGATCGTGTCCTGCTCTCGCTTTCGTTCCTGCAGTGCCAAGCACATCCCAGCCCGCCTGGGCTCTCCAGGAACATCAGTTGAGTGCACGAATGCCTGGCTCTGTGTTGATTCAGTCAAGTAATAGAATTGTTCCGGCGCCAGCTTGCTTAAAGGAGACTTTATTACAGGGTACGGGGTGAGACTCATTCAAAGGGAGCGGGGCTGGCACCTGGGACAGAACGGAAGAGACTCTGGACGCTCTTGTCCTTCTCTTTGACCTCTCTGTGTGCAGTCCAGATTGCTCTGGTGAAAGATGCCTTTTACCCTACGCTCCTAAGCTTGTATGGTCCAGGTCCAGCCACTGAGTCTGCAGGAGAGGATATGGTCCGCTGTGGGTCTGCCGCTGCCCATCATCCGTAGCCATGGAGACGGAGGGCTCATAGCAGACACATGGCCACCAGGAGCCTCTGTCCATGGCAGTGTGGGGGTGGTGAGTAAGGGTCGTTGTCACAAGGGCCACTGTGAATTGGAAGGACACTCTCTAAAGCTTTCCACTCCGTTTAGCAAGTCTCTTGACTGGGTATGTGCCCTGCTGTGGTGCCAGGAGGGGCAGCTAAGTCTGAGCGGCTTTCCCTTCACCACTTATTCCTGGTTTCTGTCAACCAGTCTGAGGGTGGCATCGCCAGCCCTTTCGGGTGGGGTGGGCAGAGTGGGGATGCCCCACTGGCAGCTTTGGTAAAATGTCTCCCCTGGCCAGGTGGTTCCTTTGTGAACATTTCAGATCAAGTCTAGTTTATTCTGGAAGTCTATGGAAAGTCGGCTTTGCCCAGCTCCTTCTTCCCACCTGGGTCGAGTGGGAGGCTTGGTGGTGAGTGGCTGGCAGTAGCTGTGTTTCTTTGCCTCTCATTGCTTGGGAGGTTGTATGGTTCCCTCAGGGTGTCCAGCACTGGGGCCTCTAGACTGAGTTGGGCGCCAGCCAGATCTGGTGACAGCTGGATGAACCTGAATAAGGTCAGTTAGGGTAGGCTGCTGCTAAGGCCGACTGATTTCAAGATCACTGGGTGGCACATCTTGACCTGAGGAATGTGGGAGCTGGAGAAAAACTTGCTGGTCCCCTCCCCAATACACAGATATGAAAAGTGAGCTTCCAGGACCGAGGGGTTATACCAGGATGCTGTGGGCAGCCGGGCAGCCTCTCGAACCCAGGCATTCTGGCTCCGTCTAGCACGTACTTCACTTCCAGCTACGACTTCATCCTGAAACACTGCACTTTCTGTTCTCTGACCCTTAATAACCCCTTCGTCAGCACAAAACACTGTAATAATAGTCACCTCAGAATTATTAGGAGGAGTAAGTGCAGAAAGACACACGGAGCCCTGAGCTCAGTGCTGGGCACGGAACAAGCACTCAGTGGTCATTGGGTATTATTGCATCACATGTGATAAATGTGTGGCCTCAGAGAGGTGGCATTGTGACTTACAGTTTTACTAAAAGCTGCCTTTGAGGGGATTGCTTCCTGAGCAGAGGTCTGAGGAGAGTAGAGCACATTACAGGGTAAGTCATGTGTTTAAAAGGGGCTTCTTAAACTTGGACGGGCACAGGAATGCCCGGGGCCCTGTTAAAGTGCAGATTCTGATGTGGTGGCTCTGGGGTGGGGCCGGGGCTCTGCATCTCTGACGTTCACCCCGATGGCTCCCATGCTGCTGGTCCTCGGGGCCACAGTCTGGGTGCAAGGACCTAGGGAGTGTGGATTTCTCGGAGTGCGAGGTTTAATCCTGACTGCTAAAGAAAGAAATATGCCACAGAGAATGCCACCTGCCTGTGTCATTTTCCCCTTTTAAATGACTAGTCTGACTTCATTTCTAGGCGATGGTAAGGATATTGCTTAAAGTTTATAGAAGCATGTCATCAAAACCTGAATACAGTCTTAGTATTGAGATACGGACATTCTCTATGGATCGTTCTCTCTCTCTTCTCGGTCACTGGAAGTGGTTTCCCTATAACCTTAGCACGAGTCAGCTCGTTACCAAGGATAACTCTGTGGCAGCTGACTAACCATGTGCTCCCTCATCTTTTTCTTTACTAACCAGACCTAAATTTTATTTGAAGTAGGAATGGGTTAAGAAAACTTTATTTCCCAGATTTTCACAGAGTGAGGAATGGACGATATAATGGAAGGCAAAGTCATTAGGTAGGATTTCCAGAAAGGTTTGTATTTAAAGATGATTTTCTCAGCTGGCAGGTAAACTTTCCTTTTACTTCCTGCTTGGAACACATACATAATGACTGGAACTCCAGCAACCATTTTGGAACATGAGGCAACCTTGAGGGTGGAAGCCACATGATAAGGATAGAGGGGCAGAAAATGGAACCGCGGCACATTGAGGGTGTCACAGCTCATCCCCAGTTAACTTCAGACTTTCTTTATATTAACCCAAAATCCCAGTTGTTTCAGCCACTATTTGGGTTTCCTTTACGTGACACCAGTAGAGCAGATGCAGCTTAGCAGGGCAGCCACAGGTTTAAATCTGAGTCTAAAACTGTCATCCTTCTGAGGGGCCTTTGTGGGATTCCCTAATCATGGAGGGGTGAGGGAACAGGTTAAGTCAGAAGCCTGGGTTTCTCCGCTCAGCCCAGCCATCGACTAGCAGTGTGATCCTGTGCCTTTAAAGCTTCGGTCCCCTCGCCTGTAAAATGGGGGTGGCAAATGAGTGTCCAGCACAGTGTGGGGGTGCAGAACTCATTCTGCTGGTGTTGGGCGGGGTGTCTCAGGGTGATGGTGACCAGTGTTGATGTCAACAGTGAAGGACACGTAGGGGTGAAGCTTAGGGACAGGCAGTGACACACCTTTCAGTGCTTCCATTGCGGTGCCCACCTTGGTGTGCCGAGGGCACAGAGCGCCTCTGCCTCTGTTGTAACCAAGAGGGTTGAACTACGTGTCCTGTTACCATTCATGTTCTCTGAGTGTGGTTTTTTTCAGAGGGAGGCGGGGCAGCACAAGTAGCTTTCAACTGGGCCTTGAGAAACCCAACCCAGTATCTTCCCTCCGCCAGCTCGTGAGGTCTGAGCTGAGGCCCAGGAGGTGGCTCAGGCAACACGTCAACATCCCACATGGCTTTGCTGCTGAAACCCAAGTGACTCCACCCAGCCCCTTGCTCTGAGGCAGCCAAGTGGACTGAGCAGTTTACAGGTGGTATTTGGTGTCTTCTGCTGATTGGAGTCTGTAGTGAAAGGTTTTCAGCCACAGCCGAACAGTCCACACTTCTGTCCAAGTTAGAGATCTTTTTTTTTTTAAAGTTCTCAAAACCATCCTGCAAACCTGGAGCCATCACTCCTTGTCCCCCCTCTTCTTCACCCCAGTTAATATGTCTGGTACCCTGCACTGTTCCAACCCAGGCGGAGCCAGCTGGTTCCTGAGGGCAAAGCCCGTGTCTTTGCAATGGACTGCACTATCCAGGGGTGTGCGATCTCTGGCTCGGCGGAGGTGGCAGCGCCCTGAACCAGGGCTGCTTGCTGGGGACTCTGTGCTGCCTGGTGGGGCTCCCAGCTGCTGGATGATCCAAAAAGTGCCTGCAGTTCCTTATGTGGCCTGGGTTTTTTCCCTAGACTTTAAAATTCGATGTGATTGAAATACAGTGTGTTTCCCAGGAGATGTGTTACACACGGGTAAGTGTCCTTGTTCAGTAAGACTAAAGGCAGCCGGCACTGGGTGTACTTCCAGTTACTCTTTTTTTAAAAAAAATTCTAACTAAAAATTCAAAAGGAAGGGGGTGTGTGCATGTGGGAGTACCAGGCAGCCAGGACAAGAGTTCGCAACGAACAGTGACCCCTTGCACTCCAGCCCCAGTTCCCTTCCTCAGAAGCACTCCCGCTGGCCTGACCGAGCGTCCTGTTGTACACACTTTTCCAGGAAGAATGAAGGGACAGCGCAGGGCTTTGTCCTGCCATCTGGAGGCTGTTGTCACCAAGTCAGGGAGAGAGGAGGAAAACCCAGGGCAGTGAAACTGCAACAAGGGGCTGGATGTTCAGTAGGGCCGGGGCCGGTGCAGGTGACGGTAAGCATTTTGACATTGTCTTGGAAAAGTGTCCCCACCAGCCCAACAGCAAGGCAGCACATCGTGTGAATGAGGCTTGCCTCTTGCCAGATATTTTTGCTATTTTTACCCCAGGGCCTTGTAGAGCCAGCACACGGGAGCTTTTGTGAGGTTGCCAAGGATGTCGGCCTGGCTCAGGGGCCAGGCGAGAAGGCGGGGAAGCGCCGGCTCGTGCCGCCCCAGCTGGCACAGCTGGGCAGGCCCACGGGGATGCGGGGCTGAGCTCTGTCCCCTGGTCCAGTCTGCAGGAACCTGCTGAGACAAAAAGCTCAACCAGTGTGGCAGGTCTTTTTACCTGCATAGCCGAAGAGATGGGCTTGCCCTCCTCTGGTTATGAGGCAGGGGCTCTGCAGTCACAGGCCTCTCATGCACCCTGAGGCCCCGATGGACGATGTATCAGTGACAACAGAATTTTTCTCCCTCCCTTCCACCTTTTGTCCCTGGTTTTTTATTAAAGAAACATTGGTATCACCATGCAAGAACCACCAAACCACTTGACCTTGAAGATCACAGGAGATGCAGTCTCGATCCATCATGAGGGAGAAGAAGAATGGGCGTCTGGATTCCCAGCCCAGAGTCGCATGCATCTTCACTGGCTGTCAAGCCTGGGAGAAGAATCTGTTCAGTTCTGCCTTCGTGGGTCACTCTTCCTGTCTCCTTTGCAAACAGACTCATTTGACAAGGGTGCCTCGCTGCACCCTGGGGCGCTGCGCCATGAGCACACTGGATGGCCACAGCTTGCTAACGTGAAATAAGGAGAGCGTTTTTTGATTAATGGCACATGAGGCACATTTAGGAAAGCAACGGGCTGCATGCCTATGATTGTCAGATGCTCTTCCTCTCTGGCATCAGGCAGCATGCTGTTATCTCCCTGCCTTAGCTGCAGCTCTAGGTGGGCCCCATGCTGTGCAGGTCCCTCCTGTGACATTATTTCCCTCGCAGGAAGTCATAAATATTGGCTGGCTGTCTCTTGGTTGTGGGAGGCCCCCGCTGTGGGGAGACTCAGCCTGCCCACAGATGGGCAGTGCATGGAGGGGAGCGAGGAGCTGGGTGAGTGAAGGAAACAGCTTCTCCAACCTGGAGGCTTGGTGAGAGTTGGGTCTCTTTCCTGATCTGTGGTTCTCAGTGTCAGAAAGTGATCATGTGACTTAAGATGGGCAACTTGGATAACTGATGGAAGCAAAGTGTGAATCTGGATTACACTTTCTCTGGAAGATTAAGAACAATGCTTTAGAGTCAAACAGACCTGAAACTGGAAGCCACAGGCGTTGTAAAGATGACATTAAGTTGTGTGAGAGTGGCATAGCACGGTGCCAGGTATGTGGTGAGCATTTATTGCGTGGGAGCGGCGAGTTGTGGTAACGACAGCAATCAGGTGCCCAGAGAGCTAGAGTTAGAAATCGGTGCCACACATCAGGTGCCGCAGGGGACAGCCATTGTTCATACTACTTGGGATGTTTTGCACACACGAGTGCCCTGCCTCCTCGTTAGAGTTCCAGGGTCACGTAAGTGAGGCCTCTCTTGGACTCTGTTCACGGAGGCTTAGGTGCTCGGTCCCCAAAGCCCCTTGTCAGCCCTGGCTGTCCCTGAGGGGATCACAGCACAGACACATCACGGGCCCCCTCCCAGGGCTGCGGAGCTGCACACTGCGAGGGTCTGCCCCGGAACCCCCGAGCAGGAGGCTGTGGCTGGGGGGCACACTGGAGATTGGGATTTTATCGGTAGGACAGTGGTTGCCATGGCAGACGTCATGCAGGAATGTGGGGTGAGCAAGTCTGTGTTGGGGTGGAGGCTCTGGCAGCAGGATTGGACAGGTGGAAGCCACAGGTGAGAAGACTGACTGCTCATCCAGGCAGGAGGGGAGGCCCTTCACGGAAGAGCATGGGGAAGCTTCGAGAGCTAACTGGCAGGTGCTCATGGTCAGCTGGAAGAGGAGAGGAGGTGGTGACTTCTAGGTGATGCCACCCCCTGAAAAAGGGAGTGAGGAGGGACAGGATGGGGGCAGAGGGGCGGGGTGGGAAACACGGAAACAGTGAGTGGTCTAGCGCATCCTGAGTTTGGGGCGCCTGCAGGAGAGAGACACTTGCAAAGCCTAAGAGCTGACACTGACTAGGGCCCAACTCTGTGACAGACACGGTGCTGAGCACCTTACACATCCTGTTTTACCCAAACAGCCCTATAAAGTAAGTGCCATATTCCCACAGTACAGACGAGGAAGTGGAGGCACAGTGAGATGAAGTACGTGGACCAAAGTTACACCGCTAGTAAGGGACAGAGCCACAGTTTGACCCTAGGGCATGTGGGCTCAGCACCATCTGCTCTTAGGTACCATCTGTGCCGCACTGCCGCTCTGCGGCGTTTGGACACCTGGGTCAGGAGGTCAACGCGGCTCTGTCCTGTAGCTGTGGCTATGGAGCCCTCCTCTGCGTCCAGGATTGCTCCAGGGCCTGTGGAGAGCCAGCCAGCGAGGGTCTTGGCATCAAACCATTCATGGCTTAATAAGCAGGTCTAAATACCACATCACCGAGGCCCCTCAAACTTGGGGTGTGGGAGAAGACGAGACGCTGTGAGTTGAGCACCACTGCTCGAGGCCCCCAAGCCCCTCCAGGGTGCTTTGCCCAGAGGAAGGGAGAGGCAGGAAGGAGTCGAGTAACGCGGTTGATGGCAGCTTTAGGATGAGGTCCACAGAGACGTGCAGGGAAGGCCAGCAGGGCCGCAGGCATGTGTGCCAGACTTGCAGGTGGTCTGGAGAGAAATGCAAGCTGTCCTTTGAGAGACTGCCTTGGCAGGACTTTCCTCAAGCTTATTCTTTCCTAAGGACTAACTTAGTGTTTTAAAACTCCAGATAGACTCTTAGCAAGTTGATGCCCTCAGGGACAATGGAGGACATCTAATTCAATGCCCTCACATTCCAGATAAGGACATAGAGGCCCAGAGAAATTGAGTGACTTGGCCCAAATGGTCCAGTTCAATGTGACAGGGACACTGCTGCTCTGTCGTAGGATGGTGTGAACAGGTCCAAGTGTGGACACACCAAGCCCCTCTCCCTAAGAATGTGCAGCCGTGACCTTTACTTCCGAAAGGGCTCCCTCTAGGGTAGAGGCCAGTTTCCTGCCCTCTGGAGTGATGCATGTGAGTTACCGTGGTAACTCAGAGCCCTCCGGGCGGCATCAGATACCAGACACCTGATATTGCAGCAAGGCCTGGGGGGCGGGGGGCTTCGAGGCGTCGCTGCCCAGAAGCACAAGCCTCAGACCACTTGACTCTTTCAGTACTGATGTCTGACTCCTTTCTCGAGAAGACTGGGTATTGAGGCTCTGGGAAGGCAGAGCCTCTTGGGGTTCTGCCAAAGCTTCTCTTTCTAGGCCTTTCACTCTCCTGGATAACTGCAGTCGAGTTCTGATGATTAGATTTAATCGTCAGATTAAATCTGCTGGTGAGAAGGAAGAACGAGAGAGAAGCTCAGCCTGAAACTGATACCCTTTCAGCAGACCACTTGCCCTCTCTGCTGTGACCACTCCTGCCCCGGCGTCCCTCCGCCTGCACAGCTGCGCGCTGTGCGTACACTCCGGTGCAACGCCATGGGATGCCGACTTCCAACGGGGCTTTGCCGATGCTTTCAGCAAAGACATCAGCGGTACATGGGGTCACTCCACTTTCCCAGGCTGGAGATTCCCAGGCAATGGAAAAGCAGCTCCCTTTGCATTGTTCTCTCAAGCCCTTGCTCCTCAGAAGTGTGATTCCTGGGCCAGTGGCATCAGCATGCACCGGGAGCTATTGGAAATGCGGACTCTCAGGTCCTCCCCCTACCACCCCCGACCTATTGAGTTGGCACCTGCACTTTGACAAGGCTCTGGGTGATTCCCAGCAATGGTGCTGGAGAACAGTGCTGGGTGAGGTTGCTTTTTCCCAGAGCCACACTTATGTCACTGGACCAAGGATGTGTCATCCAGCAATTTCCCCCACCTCAAGTGCAGCCAGAAAGCATGCTTGCTTCTCCCAAACCTTCAAAAAGAGGTTAGGGCCAGAAGGTTAAGTGGTAAAGGTCTTTGCTTTACAGGACAAATACCCAGTCTTCTGGAGAAAGGAGTCAGACATCAGTACTGAAAGAGTAAAGTGGTCTGAGGCTTGTGCTTCTGGGCAGCGACGCCTTGAAGCCCCCCGCCCCCTGGGCCTTGTCTGCGATATCAGGTGTCTGGTATCTGATGCTGCCCGGAGGGCTCTGTGTGAGTCACCAGTTAACTCACACGCATCACTCCCAGATTATTAAAGGGCAGATAGTTGGGCAACGCATTTTAGACATTCTTCAAACAAACGTATGGAAGAAGAAAGTCCTGGCACACAGTGTCGCGTAGAAAGTTAACCTGTGTGCAACAGCCTCCCCTCCCAGCAGCACCAGCACGTGAGATCGTCCCGGATCTCCACGACTTGAACCATGTTGCGGGCGAGGCGACCCACCCTGCCCTCCACCTTTCCCCAGCCGAGCTAAGGATTTCTGGCGGTTGATAGAACACACAGGAGGCAAGAAAATGATTTTTTAAGATTTTTTTGATTTGTTTTTAAAGAAACTGCATACATCATCAGAGACAAACAATAATTTAAATACCATGCAGTTTCTGTATGTACAAAACCTAGGCCACGGAGATCCAGTTTAATTGTGTTCTATTTACATCGTCTTCCTCACACAGCCGTCATCTGTGAGATTAACACGAGAAAGCTCCTATACAAAGAAAACTATGTACAGACACCCGGGAAGCAACTGGAGAAAGCAACTGGTTTGGGGATTAACAGACCAATGGGAGGAAAAACTCATTTAAGGTGACCTTTGCACACTGGCTGTGCACAGGGAGAGCTGGAGAGGCCATTCACCGAAGCACACTCCACGGTTTTCATTCAGCAAATATAAATACACGTTCATAAGCGGGAGAAAAATAAACTCAGGTTTTCACCACATCTACCGTCACACTGTTTGGTTTCTCTAATCTGATATAAAGGCTAAAGTTTTACGTTTTCCAGGGCTTTGGGGGTCTTGGGGAGGAACAGCGCGATTTCGAAAGCCTGGAGGCGGATCGATGGCGCTGGTCTGCTGGACGCGACGGGGAGGCTGGGCAATGTCTCGCTTTCAGAAGGAAACATTGTGATCTGAGAAATACCACATTTTTCCTTTCATGCTACTCCAAATTATAAGAGGCTCCACTGGAAATTTATACACAGAAAATAAAACTTTACTCGAAAACACAGCTTTTTCAGAAAAGGAACGCATTGTAAACCAGCTAGGCCATTTCTCTCTCTCTTCCCCTCCCCCCCCAGCTAATGTCAATTTGTCATTTTGGAAAGTAACACATATTTTTCAATTATAACAATGTGGCAAAAAAGAAATTTGGATAGATGTCTATAAAGACCTCAAGATTTCCGGAAAGGAAAGAGACAGCCGAGGGGCCATCTGGGGCCCACTGAGGCTGCTGCGCCACTTACAGGGGGCCTGAAATCGCCCGCCTCCGTGGCGGGTGCTCTCGGTGGTAGGGAAGGTTCACCCCTGACTCCTGCAAGTGACTTCTGGGACACGGTGCTTTGCAGGAAGACAAGTGGAGCTTGTGTTCAATTTCCTCCATGAACAAAGTGGACTGCAACAGGAGGGCACTTTGGGCGGAAAACCTGGACTACCGGCTGGCTGGCTCCACGGCAACTGATTTGGGCCTCAAGTCCCCTGGAATCTAAAAGGCCCAAGAACCCAGGCCAGCAGAGAGGCCACTGGCCTTGGTGGGAGGAGCGCAGGTCATGGAATGAGTTCCCTTCGGGCTGGCTCCTGGGCCGGGGGAAGGCCTGACCGTGCTGCCAGGGCACTGCAAGCCGCCGGAAGCACAGCTGCCAGTAAGAGGAAGCTCAGACTCAGCTCCCAGCAGGGCAGGCACCTCCGCCTAGAACAGGCGCCTGCCGTAGAGAAGTCAAAGGAAAGAGCCCTACATCTTTCGTCATATCATTTGCACATTCAGACGTCAGCAAGTCTTTCGGGAAGACAGTGCTTACAGACACACTAAAGTCCTGACCACACACATTTTCCCTGAAGAGTACTTCTACCCATGTCAGTAACTATTCAGATTCAGCACTCAAAGAAAAAAGGTCTAGTGATGGCATCCTCCTGGGGCTGGGTGGCAGCGAGCTTGCTCCAGGTGCTGCGAGCAAAGCCTGTGCAGCTTTGCAATGGCTGGTGGGCAGTGCCCGGAGGACTGCCCGGAGCTCCCTGCAAATGCACACAGCTCCGGGTTAATGCTGGCCACGGGAGCCGGGAACGCCTGCAGAAAGTGAATGGCCTCACCGGTGCCGTGCATCCCAAGAGTAACCTGCATCCCACACGGTTTGGGGCGGGGACTGGTTAACTGTTTGTGGTGAAGGCCAAGCTGGCGTCTTTCTAAATCCTGGGCATGTGTGGTGGAGAGCAGCCCGTTCCCTGAAAAGACCGTGGTAACTCTGAGACCCCTGCAGGCGGCCAGGCAGAGCCTGGGGATGGAGGCCCCTGCAAGCGCTCAGGAGGGAAAACGAAAGGGCTGCAGTGGGCCCCACAAAGACGGCCGTCAGGGTTTGGGACCTGTTCTTTCTCTCCCTGCACGCGCTGCCCTCAGTTGACAGAGCACGCTTTCCTGGGGCCCCAAGTGAGGAGAAGAGTTAGGGATCCGTCTCCAACCACCCTCAGCAGCCTCGTGAGGGTGAGGAAGGGTTCTCTGTGGGTGAATCGAGCGGGGAGGCACAGCACAGGGCAGGCGTGGCTGGTGTCGGTATGGTTCTGGCGTGTGCCAAACCCTGGGGCTTTCCCATAGAGACTCTTCAGTGCAAAGAGAGAGACGAGAAGGCCATCAAGTGGTTCTGGAGTACCAATCAGCCCATCGGTGACTGGAACACCAGTCTTTCAGGCATAGTTTCTGGCCTGCTGGCACTGGTCCTACACTCTGAGGCCATTAACTTCCCAGCCACAGAGTCACCAGCCCTGGGGCACACCGAGAAAACGACACTCATCCGCCAAGCAGAGTTTCTCACGCCAGCCTTCAGCCTCATGCCCTCAATACGGTCCTTCTCACGTGCGTGACACCACAGACACACCTTAGCGATGGCTGTTTGTGTGCATTAAGATCACCTGTGACACTGGGCTTTGAATACAATGGGTCAATTCACTGGAACTGAGCAGATGGCAACTTTCCCCTTCTAAACCAGAACTCCCTGGAAGGCAGCTCAGCTCTGTCTGAGGGGACAGAACAGGCATTCAGTGTCAGCCTCACACGCCTGGAACACAAGCACTCTTAGGACTGACCGCCAACCACAGACTCCCCGAGAAAGGGCTCTTCCCTTTCACTCAGTGCATGGAGTGTGGCCGGAGGGACAAAGGTCAGCGCAACCGAGCCAGCGCTCCCTCTCAGCACACCCCTCCTCGGGGGACCCCAGACCAGAGCCATGCCCGCAACCAGTGTGTTTGGCCAGGTCTAGAAGGCCAACCAGATCATTTGCTTCGCAAAGTCCTTCCCAGGCCACACCTACTGCCTTGGCTTTCTTTGGACTTAGGTGACAGATACTTTCGAGGAAGAGGTTCCCCGGAGCCCAAGTGAACGCGAAGCCTGCCGGGCCTGGCTGGAGAGGACCGGGGCTGCTCCGAGGGCCAGAGAGTCTTCAGTGAGGCCCCGCCGGTGCCGGCGGCCCTGCCAGGGACGGGTACAGTCTGGGGTCAGCGGTGGCGCCAGCAGCTCTGACCGCGGAGCAGTAACCGCCGTGTTTTCGCGAATGGAATCCTGATTGTTTCCTTTTATTTTTCTTCTTCTTCTTTTTTAAAAAAGGCAGTTCAGAAGATTTACATCATGATGGGGAAGTGAATAAATACCAGCACTTATGGTTCTTATAAATTATGTTTTGAAGACAGCATAGCACTCAAGAGGAATTTGTCTGTTATGGTCGGTGAAACCTAGGAAAACAAATACTTAAATAAAGACCAAGCGTCTGTCAAGGGTGCTCGGTGCCCTGTTCAAGCTTTCCGTCCTCAGAGTCCTTGTTTCTGACAGCGAGAGGGACCTTCACGTCTCCAGCCACAGGCACAGGCCCACAGAGCCCCTCGGGCGCCCGAGGCCCAGTGAACTCACCTTTGGGTTGCAATAGTGTAATCTTAACGCCTAGGGACTAATCCGTGGGCCCCGGTGCCCGCAGCCCGGACTCGGCAGCGGGGTGCAGAACTTGACCCCTGTCTCAAGTCCAGGCACCATTTCTCCGAAAGTTCCCCATAGGAGAGTGTCATAAGGACTGCCAAGGGCTCTGTCACTGACTAGCCAAGTGACCTTCTAGAAGCCCCGCCAACCTCCGTGTTCAGTTTTGCCAAGCGGCATCACACAGGGCCCCCTGGGAGGACCACACGGCATCCCAGAAGCGAACTAGGTTTGGCCTCTGCTGCCTGGTGTACGTTGACGCTGATGTTTTCTCCTCAGCTTAGGTTTTCGTAAGAACACCTAGGCTTTCCGAAGAGGGGTGTTGGGCTGGGCCTTTGATGCCCCTTCCCCTGTTTCAGTAACCACAGTGGGGGCCTAATACTGACCTTCTGCATCTCCCTTCACTGCACCCACCGCACGGCCTGTGCGCCAGGAGCAGACAGGCAGTTTGGAAGTAAATGTTACAACTTGAGTGGGGGGGACACCCACAAGTGATACTAACCTTGTTAGATGTCTACTCAATTCGTGGACTTCCATTTCAGTGCTTTTAAACTCATTGAGCTCCTTTCGGATGGCAGCCTGGAACAAGAGAGGCCGTGAGTTGGCAGAGGAGGCAGGTGGGAAGGAGTTCATTTCTTATTTCATTTCTAACGATATTTTTTTTACCTTTGACAAAGCCATACAAAATGGATTCTTTCATTGGGAGAAAAAAAATCACCTGAGATATCCTTTAGAACCTACTAAGACTCCTCATGCCCTTGAATTTACGTTGCAAATGATTCCGTGTGGAATCTTGCCCAGAGCGCGTTTCTCTTCCTCTCTTCAGAGCTGTTTCTTCCTGGCATCCAGAGTGTGCGCGCCTGCCCTGCTCTCCTGGGCCCCCGAGTACACATTTCAGTGTCAACCTCTCATCTCCCTCAGGCACACTGTCTTAGCTCCTCACAGCCACAGCAATGCCTCCCTATGGATGGTTCTAGAAGGGGTGGATGGCCCTCCTACCCTATTCCCCCCGCCCCGCTCCCTGTTCTCTTTGATGCATAAAGCCTCTGCTCTTTCACGGCTTTCTTGGTACTGAGATGATACTTTTCACATTACAGGTATATGGGACATTTTGAATAACCTTAGTATATTCTGAGATAAACCCAAATAACCTCGCCCTCACAGCACTGCCCACCGATCCAGCTGGGCAACCGACAGGGTATGGACAGGTGAGGGGGGTCTGGAGTACAAGGTGCCTGGGGTCCGAGGAAACCTCGCTTCTTCCTCCGGGGCTGAGACACATGCCCTTCCGCACACTCTTTCTGAGGCTGATGTTTGCTTTGATGGGAATATCACAGCAGGGAGAGTTTGAGGGCGGAAACGTCTTTAGGCAGCATCAGACGGGCTCCCCTCAGGGAAGGAAGGCACACTAGTATCTGGAAGGCACCAGGTGTCTTCCTTCCATTCCCAGCAGCCTGGGTTCCCCACCTAACAGCCCCTCAGAACTGAGACACCCTGCCCTTGGTAAGCAGGCACCCTGCAGCGCCAGTGGGAGCAAGAGAATGAGGGCCAGGGCCTCTGCTGTTGGCACAACAGGCAGAGCTGCCTGGGGGCCCGGGGCGCCTACCACAAAGTCCCGCACAGGGAGGAGATGTGTTTGATGCGAGGGCGGAGCTTTCCACTCATCAGGATCTGTGGGAGGCCACGTCAGTCCAAGTAAGGAAGCCACTGGCCCCAAGGCGTGGGAGGCCACGAAGGCAGATCTTTAGGAGAAGATGCAGTGGACCCCAGAGCTGCCCCGCTGCCACATGTACAGTGGATATAGTCATTATTTCAGACTATTTTTTTAAAAAAGGCCCTCAGCTCACCAGTTCCTCCTGGTGACTGGACTAGAACCGCAAAGGAGGACCAAGCAGAGTTTCACGTTAGCACACTGTCGCACGGACAGGGGAGAATGACTGGTCATCTGCATCCCTGCATTTCTCATAAAACAAACTCAAGTTTGGATTGTTGTTATTCTTTCTGTTTTCCAAACTGATGAGGGTTTAGTGTAGTGAGGCATGCTTTGCTGTCTGTGATTCATGTCCTGTTCTTGTCATTAGGTTACAAGAGCTGCAAGCACAACGCCTTGGTCCCCTGTTGGTTCTGTGAGTCCCTGCTGGGTGCCGAGGACAGAGTCCCCCACACGGAAGGCCTGTGGCGAGCTTGGCGGCTCGTGTTCCTGCGCCGCCCTGAGCCGCCCCAGTGCCATTCCTTTCTTTGGGCACAGCCTCCCATGCAGCCTCTCCTCTGTAAAGCTGCATGACATCACTGTCCACTTTGTGCCTTCTCCAGCAGCAAAGAACCAATGCAGTGACCTCTGCAGATTATCTGGAGCCTGGGGGAAATGTGCTGGGGACACGGGACTCTCAGCCTGCCTGGCGGGCACTGAGTGCTCCATTACCGAGACCATAAGGGTGGCTTTGCTGTTGGTTGCAGACAGCATCCCAGACAGCAAGCGAGAAATCCAGGATAGAGGCAAAACCAAGGTGTGGGGACCTGCCGCCCGTCTCCTAGCCCCTCTGCTTACTTTGTCGGCGGCGGTGAGGCGGGTCCATGGCTTGTCAGCCCTGCGGTCATAGTCCTGAGCGTCAGCCACCTCTACGTAGTCGCTGAAGCGGATGAGGATCTTTCTTTCCCGGAGTTCTTCCACTGTGGGCCTTTGGCTGAGCTGCAGGAGGAAGAGAGTTGGACACAGTCAACCAGAGAAGTTTAGATCCGTCTGTGAATTCCTAAGTGCTGCTGTGAGGCTCAGAGGCAACTGACACATCACACGGAGAGGGAGGGACAGCGCCCAGGTGGAGACCCGGGGCTCCTGACTCCTGCACCCAGGAATTTTCTAGAACTGGGGGGGGGGGCGAGTTTTATTATTCCTTGGGCTGCTCCAGGCCCATCCAGATGGACAGCCTGGCTATCTCTTTCTTAGGAACATGGCAGTGTCTCCACCTTTACAAGCAGCCGGTCCCTCTGTGGGTGTGGGTGTCCGCTGAAGATCTCCCCACACCTGTCCTGCTTCTGGCGCCATCAGGTGCCAGGAATCTTACACAAAGGTTTTGTCTTATTTTGGATTTGCAAGTCCACATCCATGTGTCAAATTCAGTGCTCTCTGAAAGATGGGTTTGCAAAACACTTTATAGATGTGTGTTTTAGGCACAAAGAAGTGTACGCGCAGGCGCTGGGGTGTGCCGGGGTGGGAATGTGGAGACGGCACCTCAAGGAGCCCGAATGAGAGGCCAGCCGCCAAGGCAGAGCCAGGCTGCGTTTGTGCCGAGGAAGCCTCGGGTGGGCCTTTGGATGGGTCTGCAGTGAGGGAGCGAAGCAGGTAAAAAGAGAATTCGTATTTATCCACTTCCCGATGTCCCACTCATGCCCTTTTTTGTATGTTAACAACAAGGCTGATGTTTCTACTCTCTCTTCCTGTCACCAGGTGGAGTTCTCTGGAGCAACATAGTTGCCCTCTCTTCAGGATGCTGTCAGTTCACATTAGATCGGTATTATTTAAAAGCAATTCACGTTTAACCAATATTATTTATAAGTAACTTTTCCCATCAACCCTTAGACTGTATTTAATTCTATTAATAGAAGATGCGGTCAGATAGAATCTTATCACAAAGGCCGATAAAACAAACACGCACAAGGGAATCCGACCACCCCACCTGCGTCCCCCTCACCATGCGGCCGCTGCACGTTGGCCGGTGCCGGAGGCTCCGACCTGCTGCCCACCGGCCTACACCAAGGAGCACGACCAGGTGCCTGCCTGGCTGGGGTTAACTGGGATGCTGATGGGTTTTGTGAGGCTGCAGACAGGACCAAGGCAGCCGGCAGCACCCTCTTGGCCAGTGGTGGGAAGATGTGGGGACCAGAGGCCTCTGGGGCCAGGCAGGGCCCACATGCCTGGACCGCATGTGGCTCCCCTCACGGTGGCTTTGGTCTGTCCTGAGGCAGCCCTGGCTTTTGTGGGAAGGGACATTGCAGCATCAGTGCCGGCCGCTTGCAGGAAACCACAGGCTTCCCAGGGCCTACAGCTGGGGTTGTTACAAACAGAAATGGAAGTCCGGCCTGACTCAAAAATGTGAGTGTGGGAGCTTTTGTTCTACCGTCACAATTCTTAAAACCATTTAATGTTTACCATATTTACTCCAGATAAAGAAGGATTCCCACTCAAAACCCCCAGTTTGTGTTGCTTAGGACTAGCAGGGTTTACCCCAGAGTGTTGGATGAAGAATTATTTTCAAAGTGTGCCATGACAAGAGAAAGTTGGTAAGCATGAACTTTGTAGTTTATATTTCTGGAAATCACAACCGGGGTTTTACTAATAGCCTGTCGATGGCAGAGTCTGGAGTGAATGGAAAACTGTCAGCTCTGAAGGCCAGGGACTATTTTTCAAGTCTGAATCCCATGGGACCTTAGACATGAGCTCCCCAGGTCCATGAGGCACTTTGTCCCCGTGCTGGGGGACGGGATGAGGAGGGGACCCACTTCTGCTGCGAGAGGCCCAGGCGGTGTGCGAGCCGACTGACCAAGGGCCGCCGAGACCCCATGGGAGCGTGGGCTCCTGCCCCTGCCGCGTGGGGTGCAGGACATGTCCCTTTAGCTTGTGGCTGGTTGCAGCCATTGGGGCATGAGAACCCGAGGCCCTTCCTCAGATGCTGAGGAAGTGATCTGTAGCCCAAGTTGATTTTCTTGGGATGATGGACTGGAAGAAGAGGCAGGGAGCAGGGGTTGGTAGCACTATGTATCAATCTATGGCAGCTGTAATATCACTTGCAAGCAAATACTCAACAAAAGAGTAATTGAGACCCAAATTTCAGTATTAATATAACCTGACCCAAGTGGATTTCCTTCCTTCCTTCCTTCCTTCCTTCCTTCCTTCCTTCCTTCCTTCCTTCCTTCTGTCCTTCCTTCCTTCCTCCCTCATCTCTTCCCATCCATCTAACCATCTAGCTAGCTAGCACTATTTTTTAGAAGGGGAAGCAGGCATCTACTAAAAAACAAAACATAATTTTTAGGAGAATGTCAATTTTGCTGAAGAAAATGACCGGTCTGCTGCTATCGGCACCAGCGCCCGTGTTCTGCCTTTCTCACTAGTACACTAACATTGAATGGAACTGCACTGAGGGACTCCTTGGGCTGAGGGGAAGTTCCTGAAAGGCAGCCACCATCACTGGCATCTGGTCTTGGTGTGACAAAGGCCCTCGAGAAAAAGAACTTGTCCGGAGCCAGGAGGTGGTGGGTTCCCTACCTGCTGGCAGGCTCACAGCTCCGTCCCCAAAAAGAGAAGTGACAGCTTCTCCTAGTCTCTCCCTTAGAACAGTGACCCGCCCTCCCCCCACACCCCAAACTCAAGCTCATTATTTCTAACTCCCAAGCCAGTCCCCGGGGAGGGAAATGCTGAAATTACAAGGCAGTGTTCCTGGCAGGAGGAAGTGCAGGAGACCAAGAGGGGGGGACACGTTTATCTTGCCTTGGAGACTTGCAGAATCGATGGCTTTGCTGAGCTGCCTGTTCCTAGTACAGCACACCCAGGGGAGACGGGTGTGGGGTGGCACCCTCCTCCCTGCCGAATTATGCAATTAGTCAAGTTTTTCTCCACAAAATTATACACTCTTTTTTAAAGAGATAAGAATTAGGTGGATGTTTAAGTATTTTCCTTACACTGGTTTTTAGAAACTCTAAAGTTTGGGAGAATTTTCAGGTTCCAGCAATCAACTTCAATGGACTTAATAAAAACTGAATTTAAAATTTTTTCTGAATGCCTGGACCTTACTGTATCAGAAATGAGCCTCTTTTTGATACCACAGTCATTTCAAGGTCACACTTAGAATGAGTTAATGCATCTCCCTCCCTGCATCCTCCTCACTCCTCAGTCTCAGGGCAAAGGGCAACCCGCATCCAGAGACTGGGTGGTCTTGAGGATTTAAAGAATCGGACTGTGACTGGGGGGGAGGGCCCTGGGTGAATGGAGGTCACGTGGCTCCTGTTCTGGTTCCCACCACAGGGACACTGCCCTGTCATTGGCCTTTCAGGCACTTACTTATCCTACTCCCTTCCATTGGGATGGCATTTGGCTTCTCGCCGGAAGTCTGGGATGCTCTAAGAGAGTGTGAGAAGCACAAGTCATCACCTTAATAAGTGGTATGATATTTTAGGATCTCTGAGTTTCTGTCTTTGTGTAGTATTTCTAGGGAGAAAAATCTATTAATAAACCTTTAAACATTAATTTTAATGGGATTCTTAAGTGTCTGAGATTTGAGAATCATTCTCTCAAGATGATCACTGGGAGGGCGGATTGGATAGAATATAATTTTATAGCTTGTGTGTCGTCAATGAACTAAACCTGTCAACATCACCTAAGAAGAACCTCAAATAAGAGTGTATTATTAAAAAGGGCGCTCAGGTAGAATTCAATCCATTTGGGCCTACAGGGCATCACCAAGCTATCTATTTGGGGCATTAAAAAGATACAAAAATTCTAGCTTTATGGCTTTTTTTCTAAGTGCTTTTCAAATATCTTCACAATATTTATCAGTACTTTAGGATATTTCCTAATTCAATACTCCACATAGGATTTAGCATAATAGAGTCCAACAGTTCTTAGCTAACAGGTAGGGAACAGTCTCAGGGGAGGCAAGGAAAATTCATGTGTTTCCAAGGTCATAGCAAATAACTGTGTTATATTTGTGCTATCAATTTTGACAATGAGTCTCCAATTGCTTGATGGGGTAATAGTACATTTTTTAAAATAAAATGTTCACTATAATTGCAAATTTAATGCTCTTGACATCAAGTTGCTTGGGGGCAGGCGAGTGTCACAAAATCAAGTAACACAGAATGTCACCAGACAAAGGGACTGAAGGTCATGCAGCCGAGTGGACCCCGGTCCCCTGGAGAGGCCCAGGGGAGCCCAGGCGGCCGCACGCTCTGACCGCGAAGTGGGGAAGCACAGACGTCGCTTGCAAGGGGACGGGCAGCTGCGAGGCCTCTGGGGCCAGCAGCGGACACAGGCGCGGAAAGCTCTTGCCGCCCCAGCTCTCTGCGGAGAACTTTCTAGAACTTTCTCACCTTTCGAGTTAGCCTCCTCTTGATCTCTCTTTTCTCCTCTTGTTCCTCTTGTTCATTGCGAGCTGAAAGAAACATTTAAGACGCTTTTGATTCTGTAAACGGTGTTGCACACAGGAGCATGTCTGAACCTGCGCGGCGCTGGGCCAAGCACCTCACAGCGTGGAAAGGGGAAGAGAGAGTTCTGCCTCCTCCCCCGGCCACACTTCGGCCTGTGCGGACACTTTCCAAACTGCCTGCCTTATTTCCAAGGGGTGGTGCGCAGGCTGTCTTGTTTTCTTTTCCTTCTGTCACACGGGTTTCAAGTCTTTGAGGCAGAAATGCTGGGTGAGAGGTGCGGCTTACAGGGCAAGGAGGGAGGTCCTAAAGGAGTGGGGGGCGGGTATCAGCCGCGACACGGGCTTTTGGGGGGAGGCAAGGCGCCCTTCTTTGGAAGCCTCACAGTGACTGCAGGGGCTCATTGTGACGTGGCCCTCGTGTCTGGCGCACTGTGGGGATTAGAACCCAAGGCCGGCCCCATAGGGTGCCTGTCACCTGTGGGGACACAGTGAGGTCCAGCTAATGCCCAATGTGAGCCTGGCTGCAGAGAGGAATTTCAAAACGCTCACCTTTCGCAAGCCCTGATTCCATGAATTCTTTGAACCTTCTGAGAAGTTCACTGAGCACATGTGAGGCCAGTGTAGGATACAATTGCCTGCATTTAGACTATGAGGAGTGTCTCAGACGAGGAGAGCCAGAGCCTAAATGTTGCCAGCTTAATATGTGGGGTGACTTACTTATCAGACGTTTAGAGCCATGGGTAAGAGGGCCTGGGGAAGGGAGCAGAGATGTGCAGGGCAGAGAACGTGGGCTTGTTCCTCCCTTTCAGCTAACCGCATGAGTGACCTGGGCACGTCAGCTGCCTTCCGGGCCTTGGAATGGAAGCACGGCCACAGACAGAAGGTCTGAAACCATGGAAGTCAAAGAACGCCTCTGGCTGTCCCCACCGGACTGAGAACAGCACGAGGGAAAGGCAGCCGCTGCAAGCTGCTGTTGGTGCAGGGCACATAGGGAGTGCCCGGGCACGCGTCCTCTCCTTGTGAATTCACTAGTGTTAAATTATGTTTCAATAACTAAACGTATTATGTCAGCGCACACTTGCTATTCCATTGTCTGAGCACAGGGCAGATCCTTAAAAGAGGGAAGCCGCTGTGCACAGAAGCGGGGTCCCAGCCTGCCCCTCGTCAGCCCTGACAGCGGCCACAACCCACCGCCAACGCCCACCGAAGGTGGCCGCACCTCCTGCTGGAAGGAAGAAGGCAGTTCAGAGCAGAACTCAGGCCCTTGGGCGACACCCCCAGAGGCATGACTTGGCTGCCTGTGGGGATGAGCATCTTGTCTGGGGCAGCACCAGAGACGCCCATGGCCTGCCGTGGGCTGAGGTCACCAGAGGTCCCTGCTGTGCCCTGCCCCACTGGGCCCCAAACCACCCCTGTGGGAGCTCCTCCCTTAGGGTTTAAAGATCCTATCTCCCTCTCAGAGTTCCTTCAAAAATGCAAATTTCTTTTGGATAAGAACCCATTAAACTAGTCAGCCATTGATATCTTAATATGAACTAATCTGTCAGAGATAATAAGGATAATAAGTCGGGAGGCAGGCAGGCAGGCCCAGAAGAAGCAGAGAGCCAGACTGCTGCGCCTGCAGGTGGGAGGGAGGGCGGGCGGGACGGTCCCGTCTGAACAGGGGGGGCTGCCTAGGAGGCAGCTTGAGGCACTTGGTTATAATGCACAAACTCACAGAACATTAGGGCCATGAGGGGCGTGAGAGGCCACCTGGTATACCACTCTTAGTTTGTAAATGAGGATGTGAAAGCCCAGGGGGATTAAGTGGCTGCTCGCACCACACACGGCTAATTAGACAAACAGCCCACCTCCTTTTTTCTCATTAGAAGACAGGCCTTTTCCCTTGGCCAAGGTTTGCTTGGAGCTGGCCCTCCTCCTCCTCATTCCTGGGTACTGGCCTCAGACTCTCATCAGGGATTCCTCACCCTACAGACCCCTTTCCAAGACAAGAATGGCATTCGGTGACAGAGCACGGAACCGTCACCTCCTATCTGCGTTTCTCAGGCCCTTCTCAGGGGTGGGGCCCCAAGGCCACCTATGGAATCTATACCTTTAGTTCAAAGCCATTTACAAACCTAGGGTACGTTTTCTCATGCCAATGGAACCAAGACAACCCCATTGGGCAAGTGGGAAGAGAGGTCAGGGAAGGCCCTGATGTCATCACCGCTGCCCCCATCAGAGCGTGCTCACGGTGTGCTCATGGTGTGCTCAGACATGCACACTGCCTCCCTCGCTGCCGAACAAAGTGAGCTCTGTCCGCAGGGCCGCGCAGGGCGGGGCTGGGAGTCGGACCCAGACGCTAGCTTCACCACGGAGCCTGACGTCTCTGTGCACCTTCTCCGGGCGCCCGGCGGGGTGGCGACGCACAGGATTGAAAGCTCAGACGGTGAGTTTTAGAGCCATGTGTTTGAGGGTGCTTTCCTAGTCCACCCAAAATGTCTTGTATCCCAGTCAGGTTGGGAAAATAAAAAGGAAAAACATATTTAGGAAAACAGTGTTCCAGAATGCAGAGAAAAAAGGAGAACCAACAGGAAAAATGAGTTTATTTCTGAAAAGTTTTGGAACTGTGAAATGATCAAGCTGGATCTGCTCAGGTAGTTCTTAAATTTGCAGTTGTTTGAACAGGACAAGAAGAGGAAATGGAAGGAAACGAGGCAACAATCTTTTAAGCCTCTTTGGTCTCCTGAATCTAAGACCCCCAGGCTCACTCAACTGTCTCTAAGATCTGAGTATTTTTCTGGATGGAAATGAAAACCCAAGGCCAGTGTCAGCCCGTGGTCTCCCAGGGGCCTGGATAAGCGGGGTGAGCTGAGGATTTGATGCCCCCTCTTTCCAAAGCCCACACCTTTGCTGAGAGGAGAACGGTTTCTGAAACCTGAACAATCTCCTGGAAGTTTTTCACTTCCCCTTGAAGGAAGCTTGTTTACCTGACTTGTGATTTTAGGAATAAAGGGACACTTTCTGTTTTTCTCTCTAACAATGGAGAGTTTATCAGAGGTCCAGTATCAGGTTGGGGCAGAAAGGGAGACATCACACAGGCCAAGACTTCCTCAACCATGGAAATCATCTGAAAACTTCTAACTCCTTTTACAGCATATCAAGCTTTGAAGGTTTAATGAACATCCTTGGGTTAGAAATATATACATAAATTCCTGGAGTCCTAGGAAACATGTGAGGGGCACTCCAGACTGAGGAAGGCCAGCCCTAAAAATACCACCCACTGAGAGAGTGGAGACAGTGGCCCTCCTGGCGCAGGGAGGTGCGGTGTTGGCGAAGGCAGACACCAGGCTGGTGGGGGGGTGCTCTGCAGGGGCTGCCCGCCCACACACCTCCCACAGTGGCTTCCCAGGGGAACCCCAGCAGCTCCCCTCACTGACCTTCCGTGCTGGGCGGGTCACCAGACCACAGCGCGGAAGGGCAGACAAGTAAAATCAAGAACACTTTGGTTTAAATTTGGCCTAAGTGGAAATACCCCCCCACGCAAGCCGAGGCCTCACGTGATTGGAGTGTGCGCGTGCACGGGCACGTGTGCAAAGCACAGCGTTTCTGTGAAATTCTGCAGAGCATCTGCTTTTCTGGAGAGAAATTGGAAGGGGATGTGCGTATGGGAAGAAAGCGTCATGAGTTAAACTAAAAATATTACTTGTTGACCATTTCGAGGAAAGTGTTGGTGAGCGTGGTAGTAATGCCAGAGCAGAATGCGAGCAGAGGTTTTTGTTTTGTTAATTCTTCAGTATCTCCCACCAAACTGAGGCATATTGGTGTCCAGGAGATGTTTGATTTCTTTTAGTATTATATATACATACAGGGGTGGGCAACAGCAGGTTTGTAGTTGTATGTGAAACAGTTTATTCTTATATTATTATTCATTAATTCTTGTATTATTTATTTGTGCTACAACTGTAAACCTGCTTCTGCCAACCCCTGTATATTTTAAGCACCATCTGGATTCTCTGCACATATTCAAATCTCTCTGTCTGAAAGCGAACAAGGGCCTCGTTTAGTTTTCTCTGTCCTTTGTGACAGTGAGTTTTTCTTGACTGAGCGCTTAAGCTTAGTCAGGCACACCAGCAGCCAGCTGAGAGATGAACACAAAGCATTTTTCCCTGGAAATGCTTTCCTAGACTTTAACTTGAGTGTCCCGAGGGAGAGGGATGCGATCACCAGCAGCCGGCTGCAGCGGAAAGCGACGTGTCCCAGCCCCAGGCTGCAAACGGCCGTCTGCCTTATTTTTGCTTTCAGTGTAGTATCGGCACTTTTCAAGACAATTCTGGATTAAGGGTGGTGCTAACTCTCCTCAAAATCATTGAATAATAAGTTCTCTCACAACGAATTTTCAGCTTCTCCCTGACTTCACAGGCCACCACAGAAAAGGCGCTGGTACAGCCTGCAGCTTCCAAAGAGCCGGGTGGGTGAGAATCCGCCCTCTCAGAAGCCTCGGCCGTCGGAGACATTCTCAGTCATTTCCACACAGGCACAAGGGACAGACCTTGTGGCCTACATTAAATCACAACGAGAGCGACCAGAAACACATCAGGAATTGCCATGGGCTTTAGTCACTTACGTTTCAAAATGTTCCTCTGCTCCAATTCCTCTGCGGTCGGCCTCTGGCTCAGTCGCCTGCGGAAAAAATCCAGGAAAAGTTTCTGGACCATATCATATCCTCCTTGGGTCATTAATCCCTCGAGCCCTTGTAGATACAGGAGACGGAGCCAGTGGCTGGAGTTCTCGTTCCATCCTGGGCTCTGAGAGACTGACTTTGGCCACTGAAGTCTCCTCAGTTCCTCAATTTCAACCCCAGGAAAGGCAAGGCACCTCGCGTCATGCCCACAGAGCTGACCCTCCTCTCTCCTCCCTGCAGGCCCCTCCCCAGCCCTCTCCTCCAGTGCCTCCGGGCAAGTGGACTTCTCTTCACAGAAGTCCCTTTCTTTCCTGGTGGCCTCCTCACTTGGGGACCTTGGCCTCTGCCTCTCTCTCCCAACCCTGAGGCTAGAGCTCACTTCCTGCCTTGTCTGTGCAGACCCAGTTAGAATAGAAAGAGGCCCGTGGCCCCGAGGAGGAGCAAGAAGCTTGTCTGTCTGCAAAGAACAATAGCTGCTCTTCTTGTCCTCACCCATCACCACCCAGCTTTATTCGACATGGAATGACAAATGAACAGGAACCGAAGTGACACTTCTGTTGCCGGGCATGGTATGTAATTTAGCTGCAACAAGTGAAACACAGCAAGGACATGAACTTGCTATGATGCAACAGCAGGGGGGTGGGGACAGACACTGGGCGGGCGCCACACAGTGACCAAAAAGTCACCAGTGAGTGGCCAGGGCATCAAGGGGAAGAACTGCGTGCTTGTATCCCGTGTGAGGCTCCAGGAACAGCCAATGCAAACACAGTGGGCCCCAGCGTTCACGGGCACTCGTAGTTTTGAAACTCTTGGAAACTATTTAACCACCCTGCAATTATTCAGCATTCTGCGTCGCCCATTGGGATGAGGTGTGTCAGATAATTGTGGGAGGAGTTTGAGGCTTCTCGAAGTCTTCCAGTGGGACCTATACTGTAGAAAGGAGCGCTCTCCCTGCAGTAGAGAGGCTGGTCTCTCCCCAAGTGTTGGCGACTAGTGTCTATAGTTGCCAAGATCTTTACATCATGGAATCTGAAGAAAGACCCAGACGTAAGTGTAAACATTTTAAATTCAATCTTGTTGTCACTTGCAGTCCTTTTTATTGCCCTGGGCCCGAAAACAAAGCGCTGTGTGACACTCCCGAACCGCCGCACACGCTATAGCCGGCTAGGAACGGGTTTCAGGGCCAGAGAGAGAATTTTTGGTCTGCACCCTGGAAACTGCTAGAAATTGTATTCCAAAGTATTTTACGTTTATAGCTGCCCACTTGGAAATTCACAACACTGGAGGTTCTAAATTTGGATTCAGCAGTGTTGAAGTCCTTTCTAAACCAGCCTTCTCCTGCTGTAGGAGGGAGCTTGAGATCACACAGCGGAGCGAACTGGTGTCACAGGTCTGGAATGCAGCCCCCGACTCCACTTAGAATGAGCTTCGGAGGGGCTCTGCCTCACCTTTCAATGTGTTTTCCCCAAGAATACTTGTTTCTTTTATAGGAATGCGCAGCTACCTTGATGAGACCATTTTGGAAAACCCAGGTGTTAAAGGAAGCTAGGATTTGGGGACACTATGTTTTGAACGCGCCCTCCGGATTCCAGGTGGGGAGTGCGTCTGGAAGGGGGGCCAGTGTTTTGGAGTCGTATGCCCAGAAATGCCTGCGGAATTCGCCCACTGGCTTGTGCCGAGCAGCCCACTGTTTCAGTATTTGACGCGTGTGCCTGGTTCTGTCTGCTTTTTGTTTTTCTTATGGGTTATGTTTGGAGGGGACAAAACAAGGAGGGACTCAACTACCACCAGAGAAAGTCCTGTTTTTAACTAGGCAGGCTTTTCGTCAACACACATGGTTTCTAATGCGACATGTTTCTGCTCTCGAAAGGGTCCGAGAACCTTTAGACATGTTTCTGCTCTCGAAACGGTCCGAGAACCTCAAGGCTCATCATAGCTACAAAATACAGCTGAGCCCACTGGAAGGGTATGTGCTATAATTAGCTGTTTTTACTTGGAAAATGAGATTCCGTATAAAAATCATACTGTGGCATTGTAATGACAAAGCACTGAATGGCACAGGAGTTGGGGGTCTGAGTTCTACTTCTGGCTCTGCTCTGAGCCTATTTTCCTCGGACAAAGTATTTGACCCCATCCGGTCTATGCTCTTTTTTTCTGCAAATAATAAATAGTAATTTTAATAAGCTAATGCCGATTTAGTGCCTAAAATGTGCAGGCATGCTTCTAAGAACTGTATGTCTGCTAATTCATTTCATCTTCACAGTAGCCCTTCGAGGTAGTATGTACTATCATTTCCATCGTACAAATGAGGAAACCAAGGCACAGAGTTGCATACCTGGCCCCAGGTCACACAGCTAGCACATGTCAGAGCCAGGACTTAAATCCAGGCATTCTGTCTCTGTAGTCTGAGTGTTCTTAACCAGTGTCTTAGCTTCCCATTACTGCTTCGACAAATTAGCACAAATCTAGTGGCTTACAATAACACAAATTTATTACCTTACCGTCCTAGTGGTCAGAAGTCCAATGTATTTCATTGGGCTGAAATTGCAAGTTAACTGGAGTGTGCTCTTTCTGGAAGAAGGGGAGAATCTGTTCCTTTGCTTTTTTCAGCTTCAAGAGGCTTGCTGCCTTCCCCGTGCCTTTTCCAAACCAGCTATGTAGCATCTTCAACCTCTGACTTTGACCCTCCTACATGCTCTTAGACGGACTTGCAATTACACTGGGCTCTCCTGGGTAATACAGAATAATCTCAGATCCTTAACTTAATCCAGCTGAAAACTCACTTTTGCCATCAAAGGTTACATGTTCATCGGTTTGGGGATTACGACATGGACATCTTTTAGGGGACCGATATTCTGACTACCACACCCTCATACCTTACTAGTCAGAAGTAGCAAGCTGATGTCTGCTGGGTTGGATCTGACTTCAGGTTCTCCTTGGCATGCTCAGATGCTAGAATTCCTGCCCCCCCCCCCGAATGCCTTTAGATAGGGTGTGTGCACTCCCGAGAGCCCAGTCCCCAGCACTCACGCAGATAATACGTGTGCACGCACTGACATCTGTCCTGCTCTTCCTTTCCAATCATTCCTGGCCCCTGGGGGCTTTTGAGTTTGAGACCCCTGGATGAGATCACCACGTTATAAGGATCCTAACCTTTGCTTTCCTTCTCCTACCCACCAGTCTACCCGGCATCTCCTAAGAGCCCCACTGAGGACTGAGCACCAATAGTTCTTAAGGAGCTCTCAGCTTAGAGGTGTACAACAGTGATTAAAATTTGCATGTTAAAATCGGATCCATAATTTTCAGGAGCTGGACTATAATAAAATATCCTCCAAATGATAAGTCAGTTGGAGGTGATTTAGACTTTCATGGCAGTCCGGAAGGCACTACAGATTCCCGCAGCATCTCAGCTTGGCCCTCCGAGGGCTGACCAGACGAGTGCACATGCGGAAGCAGAGCTGAGCACACGGGAAACAGTGAAGGAGATCGTGTTGGAGTTCTGTCTCTACTCCACCTTCTGGACCCTTCCCTTCTCCTGTCCCTGGAATTCTGTCATCAGTTTTCCTCCATCTCATTCCTGCCCAGATCTGTTCTTAAAAACAAATGTAGGTACTCAGCCATATTCAAATGTAAACTTATTCTTTCACTTCACAAATTATTTGAGCGCCAGCTCTGGGTTAGTTTCTGTGTTAGACCCTGGGGCACAGGGATGAGCAAAAACAGATCAGGGTCCTGTCCTTCTGGAACGTAAAGACATGACGGGGCTGGGGAGACAGTCAATAATCACATAGTCACAGAACTAACTATAAGATGTAAGTGTAGTGAGGGCTTCCACGGTGAGTCACCTGGGGCAGTGATACTGGGATCTGACCAAATTAGGTCATCAGAAAAAGCTTCCCAGAGGAGATGGCACTGTGCCCAGATCCCAAGGACGGAGGAGGCCAGGTTGCTGGAATGCAGAGAGCAAGGGGAAGGAGGATGGTGGGAAACAGGGCCGGGGCCAAGTGGCGGGATCCATGTAGGCTGTGTTCAGGACTTTCTTTTATACTATTACACTTTCCCCCCCTTTATCCTCCCTTTACCCTGCACTCCCCCACCCTCCAGCATTCCCCTCCCCTTAGTTCATGTCCATGGGTTGTGTATGTTCTTTGAATTCTGTTTCCAATACCATTCTTAATCTCTCCCCATGTATTTTATGCTGACCAATTATGCTTCTTATTCCCTGTACCTTTCCCCCTATTCCTCCCTTTCCCTCCCCACTGAAACCCTCCATGTGATGTTCATTTCTCTGGGTCTGCTCCCGTTCTAGCTGTTTGCTTAGTTTTTGTTTTCACTGTTTTTTTTTTTCTTTTTTTAGGTTCAGTTGTTGATGTTTGTGAGTTTGTTGTCATTTTACTATTCATTGTTTTTGATCTTCTTCAATTTCTTAGATAAGTCCCTTTAACATTTCATATAATAAGTGCTTGGTGATGATGAACTCCTTTAACTTGACCTTATCTGGAAAGCATTTTATCTGCCCTTCCATTCTAAATGATAGCTTTGCTGGATAGAGTAATCTTGGATGTAGGTCCTTGCCTTTCATGACTTTGAATACTTCTTTCCAGCCCCTTCTTGCCTGTAAGTTTTCTTTTGAAAAATCAGCTGATAGTCTTATGCGAACTCCTTTGTAGGTAAATATCTCCTTTCCTCAGGCTGCTTTTAAGATTCTCTCCTTATCTTTAATCTTGGGAAACTTAATGATGATATGCCTTAGTGTGTTCCTCTTTGGGTCTGATTTCTTTGGGACTCTAGGCTTCCTGAACTTCCTGGAAGTCTATTTCCTTTGCCAGATTGGGGAAGTTTTCCTTCATTATTTGTTCAAATGAGTTTTGAACTTCTTGCTCTTGTTCTTCTCCTTCTGGCGACCCTATAATTCGGATGTTGGAACGTTTAAAGTTGTTCCAGAGGTTCCTAAATCTCTCCTCACTTTTTTGAATTCTTGTTTCTTCATTCTGTTCCAGTTGGATGTCTATTTCTTCCTTTTGTTCCAAATCATGGATTTGAGTCCTGGCTTCCTTCCCTTCACTGCTGGTTCCCTGAATATTTTTCATTATTCACTTTGGGTAGCCTTCATTTGTTGCTTCATTTTGCAACCGGGCTCAATCAATTCTGTGAGCATCCTGATTACCCGTGTTTTGAACTTTGCATCAGATAGGTTGTCTCTCTCCTTGTTGCTTAGTTCTTTTTTTGAGTTTTACTCTGTTCTTTCATTTGGGCCATATTTCTTTGTCTCGGCTGTTATGTCGTAACGGGGAGGGGCCTTAAGTATTCACCAGTACAGGGCAACCCACTTGGCTTCGTTGTGATGCTGTCTGTGGGGGAGGAGTCAGAGAGGGAACAATGCAGCTCACTTGCTCTGCTCTAGTCCCACTTTCCAATGAACACTCTGGTGTGAGACAGAGTTTCTCCCGCTGTGGCAATCCCAGTCTGGCAACCCCTGCTGTAGTTCACAGCTAGCTTTGAGTCTTAGTTTCTCATTCAGCCAGCCCTGCCTTGCTCTTGCAGTCCGCTGCCTTGTCAAGGGGCCTCTCAGCCTGCCCCACCCACAGGGCCTGCTGCCTTGCCACAGGTCTTCTCCACCTGCCCGGATGCATGTCTCCCTCCTACTGGTCTGGTTGATTGTTTCTTTAATTCCTTGGTTGTCAGAGTTCCATGCAGTTTGATTTTCTGTCACTTCTGGTTGTTTACTGTTTTTAGATTGGTTGTTATCCTTCTTTTGGTTGTGCAAGGAAGCAAAGGGTTTCTACCTATGCCTCCATCTTGGCTGGAACTCCAAGATTTCAACTTTTAAAAACTGGTGAGTGGAGGCCTGTGCTCAGGGTTTTGATCTTTTTTCTAGGAAGAATCAGAAGTCACTGAAGAGTTTAAATTTTAGGGTGGGCAAGGAGAGGAGCAAATGGACAGTTCCGATTTATGAGATCACATTGATTGTTGTGAAAAGAATGGATTGGCGGAGGCAAGAGGCAGTTTGAGTAGAGGCCTCAGAGGGCTGTTTGCACACCTGATAGTGATGGACATGGCCAGGTTATGGTGGTAGGCATGCAAGTTCTTAGGAAGCCAAGTTGACACACTATGGAGACACAGCATATATGGACAGAGTGGGAAGAAGGAGGTATATAGGATATCTCTTAGGTTTCATAACTTACACAACAGGATAAAGAGTAATGCCCTTTATTGAGATGGGGGACACTGGAAGGGAACCTGGGCACTTTGAGGAAGAACAGAGGAAGAGTAGAGGAAAACTGCGAGTTTGAGTATGGGTCTGTTGAATCAGAATGCATTCGTGATGTCAAAGCGGAGATGTCAAGTAGGCAGCTGGATCTATTGGGCCCAGTGGGCAGAAGTGTAGGCCAGTGATAGAAATGTGTGACAAGTTGCAATAGAGATAATATTTGAAGTTCAAAGTATAGAGAGAACATAGAATTAGAAGAGGAGGGGGGTTAGGATGGAGCCTTATAGAATTTCAATATTTAATGCTAAGACTAAAGGAAGACAAACCTGCCCGGGAGTTAGGGGAGAGACAGAGCATGGAGGCAGGATAAAGCCTGGGTTGTTTTCAGGTCCACACCATGAAGGCTGTCCCATCTTTGTGGAAGCAGAGTAAGGAGCTAGGCGCGGTCAACAGAGTGCCGAGAGCTGCGTGCTGCTTGAAGGTCCGATGAGGCCTGAGAAAATGCCCACTGGGTTTAGCACCAGGCAGCCATTAGCAATCCCAGCTAGAGCTCTTTCGGGGGCTGGTGGAGGCAGAAACCAGGCTGCAGCGGGTTGAGAACAGCAGAGGTGAGACAAAGGACGTAACAAATATGGAGACTCTTCCATGAAGCCTGACTTGGATGGGGCGAGAGAGCTGGAGTTGGAGGCTGTAGCAAAGTTTATATTTTTTAATGGGAGAAGACTGAACACATTTAATGGAAAAAACCCAGATTAAAGTGTGGTGGTGATGGTGAGAAGCTAAATAGATCAGGAGGGAGAAGTCTCAACTGTTAGTGCAGGAGTCCAGAGAAGGCAGGAGGGGCTGGGACCCCAGGGACAGAGCAGGGACCTTTCGTCTGCAGGACAGGCAGCTCTTTGCTGTGACGGGGGAGACGGGTAGAGCTGCTGTGTGTAGGTCTGTATGTTTGGGCATTGGAATTAATAACGGAGTTCCCAGTTGATGGCTCTTACTCTTTCCAGTTGGACTATAATGAAGATGACCTGTATTCATTGAAAATATTACCTTCCTTTGAAGGATGTGTCTTTGAACAGAGCCAAATTCACAAACCAGAGGGACGAAGCTGTAGCTCAGAATACTAACCATCGGAACCTGGGGAACGCCCAGGCAGTCTGCCATCTCTGCCAAGTAAAGTAGCCGTGTGCTCGGCTCCTGTAAGGTCTGCCTTGTGCAGAGGTATTGCTTAATAAAAGGCTGGATAACAGTGATTACTATATTAACAAAGGGATAACTTTATAATTTCAAGAAGCCAAAACTCTAAGAACAAAAGTAGAGATGCCTTCTAAATGTGTTGTATCTCTTACCCCCACCTTGCTAATAGATTTAAGTAATTGTACCTGATTCTGGCTAACATTAAATAAAAAATCTTTTTTCCTGCCTATATATTTAGACATGACCATTGATATGCTCAGCGGCTAGGGAAACTTTTGGGGAGTAAAATTTTTATATAAAATGAATCCAAAACATTTATATGAAATGAATCCAAAAGTAAACATTTAATATGCTTTCAAGTGATCTCTTTAAATAGCTTTTCTATTACATATATGACCCCAGTTTATAAGGTATTTCTGAGCAGCTTTAATGATTTCTTCTTTACCATGGACCACAGCTAAATGATTTCCATTTACTGGGAACTGAAAAAATCACTGAGTTTTTATTTAAATGCCACATGCCATCAATCACTATGCATGTGTCTTCTATTTTCTTTCAACATTTAAGAATGGATCTTTTTATCAGTCTTAACAGCTGATATCTACATCAGTAACCATACATAAGCAAAGAAAGTAACTTTTTTTAAATAAACAAACAAACCTCCAAACAAATAGCACTTCAGCGTTGGCCTTGGAAAAAGGAGAATGCAAGAGAACATAGTGGCAAGATGCTGTAAATATGCAAAGCAGAGGAGCGCTATCTTTGTGCATTATAGCTTCTCTCCAGAGAAGGGACCGAACCCTTGCAGGTCTGCCGGCCTGACTCTTCGAGGCCAGCAAGGATCCGTTTTGCAGCAGGGCGCTAATGAACCTTCTGCAGGCTTCAGAACACGTCACGGTTATTGTTAGCATTTACAACTGCTTATTGTTTTGAGAGCTCTGATTTTAAAGTTTGCATCTCTGAAGCTGTATCTGCATTTCATGAAAAATAAAAGCAGAATTAACTTAGGTTTTCTGCATCTCTGCCCCAGAGGGAGGTAACTGCCTTTCAGACAGGTGGAAAGAGGAAATCCAAAGGCACTCATGGAGAATGATAGAAAGAAGGTCTCGTCTCCTAAGGCAGGAGGAGGCGGGTCTTCCGACAGATGCCCGGAGTGGGAAATGCAAGTGGACACGGCATGGGGAGAGGCGCTCAATTTTCTCCCCTGCACCTCCTCCAGAATTTTCCTGAGAACCTGTCAGGTCCATGAAAACTGGAGCATTTCTGTCTGGCTTTTGTCTTAACTACATCACTAGTTCCTACAAGACCATGGAGAACATAATAGGCACTCATTTAGTAATTATTTAATCCAGACCCTACCAGTTCTAATGCCGTACATTCTCTTTGGATATCAGCACCAAGCATGAGTCAGGTAGCACCCAGATGCCCGCGACTCCAAATTCTGCACCCCTGGTCATATCTTTGAGTTCCAGATCATCTTTCCAATTGCCCCCTTTACTCCCACAGGCTGTCAGACCTAAAGGATCTCAAATGAATAAATCCATCTCCTTTCCCTCCTGTCCAGGTAGTTTTGGATCCCACCCCCAGGAAGCTGCCCACACCAGGAAACTGGAAGTCATCTTCCCTGCATTTCCTCCTCCACAGCCAACCAATCACCGAGTCCAGACCATTTCTCCTTCTATCCCATCACTGCCCCCTGAGGAAGGCAGGCCACCAGCGCCTCTCCTGGCTGCTGCCAGCCTCTCCCGCTCTGGTCCTTTTTCGGCCCAGACAACATGGTCTTTCTAAGGGGAGTGTGATCACATACTCCCTGCTTGGGAACTGTGGGTGCCTTCCCAGTGCCTGCAGGAGGGAGTCAGAACACCTGAAACCCTATGAGCTGGCATGATCTGGACGCTGGCCAAGACTGTCCCCATCCTGTCCTTTAGACGGGAGGATCCACTCTTGGTTCCTTCCAGATCTACATGCTCTTCCTTATATCTAAGCATTCTTTCTGTTCCTCTTTGTCTGGTTAACTAGTGATAGTCCCACTGCAGCTTAAACCTTAAATATCACTTCCTCTGTTTACTAACCTTTTGGTTCAGGTGCCTCTGCGGCGTGTGGCGGTACTCCCACATCCGCCCCCCACCCCCATCCTGGTGCTTGTTATGCTTCTCATGTTTGTCCATCTTGTTCCCTGGACCCCATGGCTGAGGCTTTGTAAGGTGGGGCCATGTCTGCCCCACTCAGCACCAGGGCCACCTCATGGGCATATGACCCGGGCACTTGCACAGGGGTCCCTCCTTAGGAGGGCCCCATGCTTGGGGTTTAATGCTCTGCTGTCATTTTGAAATTTTCCTCAGTTTTTGAACCAGAAACCCCTCATTTGCTCACCATGGCATCGGCAGTGCCTGGCACCGAGTTGGTCACTGAGATATTTAACGTTTGTGAAATAATGAATAAATGCTACTACCCCTTGACTATCCCTTATCGTCCACCTTCCCCTCTCTTCTAGCTCTTTCCCTAGGTCAAATGCACGCGTGCTAGTTTGAAACAAGACAAAACAACACACCACCAGCCTCCTAACCCTACCTCCTCCTCCAGCGAGCCCCCTTCTCCTGCCCGCTCTTGGCTGCCAGGCTTCTCAAAAGATGCATTGCAACTGGCTTCTGTCCAGATCACTCTATGGCACTGCTTCTCAACCAGGAACGATTTTGCCACCTCCCACTCCCAGGTATGTCTGGCAACACCTGGAGACATTTCTGGTGGTCACAGCTGTGGAAGACGCTATCAGCGTCTAGTGGGTTAGAGGCCAGTGACGCTGCTAAGTACCCCGTGAGGCAGAGAGCAGCGTCTGCTGCAAAGATCTGGTTCAAAGCGTCAACAGCGCTGAGCTGCAGAAACCTCGCTGTACCGGGTCAGTTCTTGTCAAGGGCATTAATGATTTAACTGCCAAATCCAGTGGCCTCTGTAGAGACCCCATTTTACTTGACCTTTCTCTAGCATATGACACCTTTGACTAATAGCTAGTTCTTGAACATTTTACTTCCCAAGGTTTTCAGAGGCCTCACATCTTCTTTCCCCACCTCGTTATTTCCTCCCCCTCGGCAGGTTTCATATAGGATAGAAGCTCCAGAGCTTCCCTCTCCTTCAGGGTGAGTCCAGGGACAGACTGTGCCTGCCGGTGACCATGGTGAGTCCAGCACCTCACAGGTTGGGAGCTCGGATGAGCTGGACTTCCCGTCTAAGCCGCAACCCTTTCTTCTCTGGGCAGTGGAGCAAGGGGAATCTTCTGATGGCCAGTCTCTCTCAGAGTTCCTAGAAGTTTGGTGTCAAGAACGGGCAAAGGAGGAAGATGGGGGAAGGGAAGGCCATAGCTGGATTGCTTCATTCCTCAGCTAACAGCCTTCAGGGGCTTACCGTTGCACCAAGAGTCAAGTTTAAACGCCCTCCGTATTACGCCCCACAGTGCCATGTAACACAGCCCCACACTGTTCGCCTTCGCTCCCTTATATGCCTGGAGATAACCTGGTCACACACCCACGTTTTAGGGAAGCTGCAGTGCCTCCCTACCGGCTCCCTCTGCCACCTTCCCCTGCCTCGCCCGTGACCCCATCCATTATACTGATGATACACTTTGACATGAAGATCTCCACCAGACCATGAAGGCCTCAAAGATGCAAATGATGTCTTATTTATCTCTGAGCTTCTAGACTTAGTATAGCATGGGGCACACAGGAAGGACTCAATAGATTTTTGTAATTTAATAACATAAAAATCCTCGAATCCAGGAGTTGTGCCCCTGGTTATGACCAGGACTCTGGGCTTGCAGGAAGGCGACCCTGCCACCAGGAGGTCCCTCTGGGTGGGCTGAAGAGCCGCTTTGCTATTGTACCTCAGTTTCTACGCCTTTCTACTTTTTCTCCCTGTCAACCAGGCAGCACGACTCTTAAAATTGTTCACCCATGCAGGCAACTCTTTTCAGGTACTTCAGTCTATAATTTTCATATTCCTCCCTCATCATCATTCTCTTAAGCCACTAACAAATTGCCTGGCTAGAGCACAGGGAAGACCAGAGGGGAAGCGAATTGGGACTCAGGGCCCTGCCTCCTGGCCTCCTGCACCATTACCCAGAGGCCACTTCGGCACATTGCGTGGCTTTGCCTCCCTGTGCCCCGGTGTCACCGTATGACAAATGGCCATCACAACAAGCTAGCCTGCTTGCTGCCTGGGAGTGTTGAGAGAACTAAATGAGAACAAGATGTGAGAGTCTCCTGTAAAAATAACCAAAAAGCATGAAAATTGTTTTTGGTAACTTGAAACAAAGCCTCTTGTCTCAAATAGATAAACAGGTCATACTTAAGAGAGGACTGTTTTGGATTTATTTACTGGAGGCTGTGGGCCCAGCGTGAGACCCCCAGGTATTGCAAGATAACGGCAGTCAGGCGCAGTAAGATACGAGGCAGGGCACCGTGAGGCAACACTGGGGGACACTGAGTGACGCCGGCCACGCTGAGGTGGAGTCAGGGCGGGAATAACAGTGGGGCTGTGTGCGGCTACGCATCAAAATATTAAAAACCCAACAGTACAAAACTGAGCACCTACTTTTAGTGTTGTTAGGATTATTCGACATAAATTCAGTATTAGCAGTCAGGAAGACCACACTTTGAAAGAGTATCTGAGTTGTTACAATAGAAATTAAGATAGTTAATGAAGTTAACCAAAGAATACGCTCATTTCAATAAGGGCATCTCTACATGAAGAATCAATTTAAAAAAATGCTAAAACAATGTGATGTCAAAAGATAAGGAATATGGGAAGTAAGAAAATGTTAAAGTGACCAAGGTGATTTGATCACTTTTAGTTTGATCTGCATTATCCATCCATCTATCCATCTGCCTGTGCATACATCCATGCTTCCATCTGTCCATCTGTCTCTCTGTGCACATATGCATGTATGCATGCATGCATCTATCCATGTATCTGTGAGTCCATCCATCTGTGAGTCCATCCATCATCCATCTATTATGTGCTTGACATTGGTCTGGACCTTTCAGAGCTCAGTATGAGAACTAACAATATTAGCAAGAATGACTGCGTATGGATGATACAATAAAGTTATGACATCAAATATATAGTGTTTTATCTTCTGCCGTTAGCCTCTCCCCAAAACATGAAAACTAAAATTTAGCCTCTGATTTCTTCTTTTTTAAAATAAATCTTCCAATAGATAGCTCTACTGAGTCTCTATTTTAAAAGTTAACATTCTCCCTAGGAGCATGTTAAGATACTCTTTCTAAGCGTGGCACGTATTTTTAAATAACCTCCCATTAGTTTTCAACAAGTTTAATGCAGTCTGGTAAGAGGTCACAGCAGAAGACAGACGGAGGCAGAACCAGTGCGTTGGTGCCACCCTGACTACCACCACCTCCACTGGTCTGGTGGGAGCAAAAACCACTCTCCAGTCGTAACTCACATTGTCCTTGGTCCTCCTCCTACAGCATGTTGTCTGTTTTCCTGATCTCTGCCATTTCTGTGGTTTCTGAGTGCTTGTTTTCAATCCTGTAGCGCATTAGAATAGCCTGTGTTACCTTTAAAAATACACTGGCTGGGCCATACTCTTGACCAATTAAATCAGACTACACAGGGCAGAGCTCAGTCACCAATACATATTTTTTAGAGCTTCTTGGATAATTTGACCATGCGTTCAGGATTGTGAAGTGCTTCTTTAAATCAGTGCTTCCCTGTGGCCCCTGGGCCAGCGGCATTGCATCACCTGGGAACTCGTTAACCATGCAAGTCCTTGGACTCCAGACCTGCGGAATCGGCAGCTCCGGGGGTGCAGCAGTCCATGTTGTTTTAACACAGGAGATGCCACACAGGAATTTCTAGGAGATTCGCATGCACACTGAAGTGTGAGAACAGGGCATTACAGAAAGGTGGAGGAGGCTATTTCCACTGCTGGGTGGGGCCGTGGTAGAGGCAAGTAGGTAAGTTATTGAGCATATGAAGATTTGGAGATTATATATCCTGGAAGGGGTTCAGTCATTAGTAACCTTTCTGAACTTAGGGAGATCATTGAGCACTTAGGATAAGTGAAATGGGCAAGATGTTGGCCTCCCACACAAGGGGAAGAATTTTATCTTATAGATAAAAAGATTGGGAAGGAGTTAGGATACATCGTTTAGACAAATGGGTATAACATTTATTTTTTTTTTAAGATTTTTAAAAATTTATTTATTTTAGAGAGAGGGGAGGGAGGGAGACACAGAGAGAGAGAAACATCAATGTATGGTTGCCTCTCACATGGCCCTCACTGGGGACCTGGCCCGCAACCCAGGCATGTGCCCTGACGGGAAATCGAACCAGGACCCTCTGGTTCCCAGCCCGCACTCAATCCACTGAGCTACACCAGCCAGGGCACATTTATTTAGTGTTTATTTCATTTCAATTCAATATGACTCAAGATATATCTGTTGAACATTTTCCTGATAAGGGGTGAGGTAGGTGGAAATAAAAAGGTGAATATGATTTATGTAATAAAACTTTGTAGAGTTAGAGATGTGTTAGCCTACTGGCCGTGGGGAGCTCAGAGTTAGGTCTTTCTTGGTTCAGATCTTACCTCCTTTCTTAACCGCTGCATCTGAGAATCTCTCACGTATCTTTAACTTCTTGTCAAAAGAGATAAGCAGTCTATTGTTTTCTTGGTTCTAATGGAAGACACTGCTAACAGTAATCTTTATGACTCACATTGGAAAACAGAGATTCATCTCATTTGTCAACTCTGGTTGTGGGACAGAGGCCATCTGGAGCTCTGTGTTAAGGATTCTGAGCTTGCCCACATCTTTGTAACTAGTCCTGTGTAAATAAACCCTCCCCAGTTACCATACTGAGTGGACCCTCTGTTTCCTGTTGAAAGCCTGATGGAAGGGAGGATCACGGTAGGGAAAGTCTCCCTTTTTGATAAAGTCACTCAGATCTGAGACACTGAGGAAACCGGAGGAGGAGACACTTGCTTTAATAGTCACTTAAACATGTCAACTCCGGTGATCAACAGAATGACAGGTGACATTCTGATTAGATTATCTTTATACGGTTTTGCTTTAGAGGTAGAGGATCAAGCTGGATACAAGGTGCCAACCAAGAAGAATGAGTCAAGGAAAATATTCAGATGACTTACAATATTCCCTATGTCACACAAACATATAATCTCCAACCTTGGCAAATTATCCCAATTATTTCTGGGAGTCACTACTTGATTTTTAACATGTCACCAAAACAGAACCTGCTGGGATCAGATGGCATTGGCCATTTTTTCCTTGTATGAGTTAGTCCCTTCAGTGAGGTCTCCTCCCTTCACTGCTGGAAAAGCCACAGGACAACACCTGGTCACCTCACTGCTAAAGGATGCCTGCCCCGCGTGAGGGCACAGATGGCCATGTCAGTGGGGCTGAACTCCCACAAGAAAATGGCCCTTTGGTGGACCCAGGACACGTTCGGCAAACATGCCCACACTGTCTGAATCTCGGTGAAAGGTCTGATTTGGGCTCATGCTGGAACTTCTAGTACACACAGACATCCAGATACTCTTTTCTTAACTTGAGCCTTACCTAGGTATCTCTGTACTTACTATCCTTATTTTTTAAAAGAAGATTGCTTCTGATGAACACAGATCTCTGGGGCAAGGACAAAGAGTGATTCAAAAGAGAGAGGAATCTCTGGGGGTCACTGCTGAGTGGCTGCCAAGGATAGTATCATGGTCAGGTTGATGTGCACAGTCAGGCAACACAGCAATGCAATAGAGCACATGTTTAATTTATCACCCACTCATTCATTCACAAAATAAGAGGGTTCCAGATTTCGCCAATGCCTCTGCTTCGTTGGGCCTCCGTAAACAACATCTACAGCCCTTGATGACTTTCCAAAGTGAGGCAAGGGATGAAAAGTAGAAGACAGGACCCAGGACAGCGCCTCTCCCGCCCATTCTGACTGTGACACACACACTCCCCCAGGAGCAGCAGAGTATGTGCAGGTCATGTTTTCTAACATTCACTCCCAGAGGGCCAGTCCTCACCTGGGCCATCAGCACTTCCTAGGGAGAGGTCAGAGGGTGGAGGCTGAGGCCGAGGCAGGAACTCCCAGCCTCCCTTCCCCTTGCAGTCAGCGGGGCTGCGATGGTTTCTCCCCAGCTGCTTCCCAGGGTCTCTTCTGAGCTCCTACTTCTGGAAAATAACAACTCATGTTCAAGCAAGATCCCATGCTGTTTAGAAACCTGGGAACATAAAAACCCCAGAGAGTCTCAGATGTACCAATGGAGGGGTTTGGGTCAATTTCTTTTGCAAAGTTTTCTATAGTTCTCCTTTATTAAAAGTCTCATGGTCCTTACTGTCTCTGGATCTATCACGCTACAATTTTTAAGAAGTATTTTATTTATTTATTTTCAGAGAGAGAGGGAGTGAGAGAGAAAGAGGGAGAGAAACATGTCGCACACCTCCAACTGGGGACCTGGGCCACAACCCAGGCATGTGCCCTGACAGGGAATTGACCCTTTCAGTGTGTGGGCCAGCGCTCAATCCACTGAGCCCACCAGCCAGGGCCATCACTCTACAATTTCGTAAAGCTTCATTTTTAAACCAACAGCCCCAGAGCCCGAAGGAGTGGTGTAGTGCAGTTATTCTGATTAAACTCAAAGTGCTTTCCCATGCCTGATAATCTTTCAGAAATACATTTTTCTATATATGTATTAAATGTAATAAATGTAATTTATTTATATAAAAAGGGTGTAATAAAAAGGAGAGACTCCCCCCACTCGTACTTTTTACCCCCAGCAGCATGATGGATTTTAGGAATGTCTCACCAGTCTGGATCTGCATTCTTGCATTCTTTGAAGATCTTTTTGTTAATTCTAAAAAGATCAGGAAACGTGGAGTTCTAAAAATGGAATGGGTTTATTTGTCCAGGAAAGGATCTGTTTAGGTTGGAAAGAGGAACGAGAATGGAAATGGAGAGTGACAC
>PVJI01008368.1:0-65678 GCA_004026765.1 Micronycteris hirsuta
TAGGGTAATAAATCTTTTTTTTTTTTTTTTTTTTTTTTCCAGGTCTCGAGGAGCTCTGAAGTCAACTCTGTTATCCCTCTGTCCGGTTTCACAGAAAAGTTACCCGAGGGTTTTTTCAATTTAAAGCTCTGGAGCTGAAACTGACGTAGGCTAAGATGTTATCTTTAACCTGCCAGAGCTTTGACTATTAGGTTCAGGCTATTGTTTTCTGCTGCCTCAGGGGCTGCTGATTATCCTGGGGGGTGGCTCTATTTATGAGGGGTGTGGAGAGAGATAAATGATTTCTGAAGCTAGGATTCAAAGCTAATTTTAATCAAAGTCGCAAGGACCCTTGATTCAATGGCTTCTGAGAATTATCTACAGTTTTAGCTCTTTCCCCTGCAATTAGGTCATGTGTATTAGATTAATCTATTTCAACACAATACTTATTCCACATCATACTCTACAACTTTCTTAGAGTATATTGTTATCCCCCCCCCCCAGGTTCTTCCTAGAGACATGAAAACATACTTAAAAGTTGTAACCACACAGCATCATTTACTATAATACAAATAACATTTGTATTTGAAAGGAGGTGGAAAGGACGTAAACTCTTTTATTCGAAGCATGTCACTCTAAGAGTGAAATTTCAAAATCTGTTACCTAAGTGAGGCCATATTGGCTTAGCACTATTTCATCTTAAAACATCATAGTTCTCAGGTAACAATCTCGAATGTCTACATTTAAGGTCAGGATTCACTTTCACAGTAGCAGCAAGAACATTGTTCTCTGCTGAAGAAGGACACCTGCATTTTGTTCCTTACATTAATTCATAAAAGTAAAAAAAAAAAAAATTTCCTAAATATTACATGGGCATGCTTCCCAATTTGACTCTGCTGGTTTACACTTGCAGCTGTAAATATTCTTAACTATTCTTTTATTCTGGATAATTCATTATATGTTTACCATATTTGAACATAGTGAATTCCCTTATAAGCTGCTATTCATTAATTTATCAAAGCTTATCATAAAACTATACATTTCCTTGGCTTATGCAATAGTGTAAGAACTGTCATTATTTTTGTTAAGATCTGTGTAATATACTCATCTGCTTTTATTAATTTATGTCTTTAAATCTATTATATTTGCCTCATTGTATTTTAAAAGTTCCCTTAAATTATTATATTTTGGCTCTATCTTACTCCATTTTTTTAATCTGTTTATTTTTCTCCCCATCAGCAGAATAATGGTTCAGTCAGCTTTCTTATCCTTTCACTATTTACTTTTTTTCTCATTGGAATTTCTCTAGTTCTCATTTGTTATTTATTTTTTTCATGGTTAAATCTTTTAATACATGAAGGGAAATTGGTAATGCATTCTCTTAGTGCAATAAGATATTAAATTAAAATTTATAGGACTATCCAATATTAGAAGAGAGAAGAGCACATAATGATTGCAAAAAAAAGGAGTAATATTGCCCAAAGACATAGATTTTTACCTAATTTAGTAACATTTCTCTTCTTGTTTTAATCAAATTATTAATCAAATCACTATTTTGCATAAACCTATTTTTTATGGTTGACATTATTACAGGTGTCCCTTGAGCCCCACCTACCACCTTCAGCACATTGCTGTCTGTGTCTGTGGGCTACACATATATTCATATATGTTCTTTGGCTGATCTGTCCCAGTTTCCCTCTCCCTTCCCCTCGAGATCTGTTAGTCTGTTCCATGCTTCTGCTTTTATTTTATTTGTCAGTTTATTTTGTTCATTGGTTTCCACATATGAGGTCATATGATATTTGTCTTTTTCGAAATGACTTATTTTGCTTAGCATAAAATTCACTAGGTCCATCCATCCTCTTACAAAGGGTAAGAGTTCCTTCTTTTTTACAGCTTCATAGCATTCCATTGTGTAAATATATATATTTACAAGATGTACAGGGTATCTAAAATGTGTTTTTTCGCAATTCTTTTTTTTAAAGATTTTATTTATTTATTTTGAAAGAGAGGGGAGGGGAAGGAGAAAAAGAGGGAGAAAAATATCAATGTGTGGTTACCGCTTGTGTGTCCCTAACTGGGGACCTGGCCCGCAACCCAGGCATGTGCCCTGACTGCGTATCCATCTGGCGATCCTTTGGTTCACAGCCCAAGCTCAATCCACTGAGCTACACCAGCCAAGACCCAATTCTTATATTTGAGAAATAAAAACCAAAAACACCTATGTCTCCAAATTGCCAATGTGCAATGACACAATGGTAGAACAAGGACAGGCTAACCAAATATACACTTTCATTCAAAAATAATTAATAAGTATAACTTCAGAGATGCAGCAATCATATGTGTGCATATATGTGTGTATGGGTGTGTATACACTCAGCAATCAAGTATACCCGTATGTTTCAGACTATAAGATGCACCAGACCATGAGATACACCTAGGTTTTAGAGAAGGAAAATAGGAAAAACATTTTTGAAGCAAAAAATGTGGTAACATATTTAATAACATAAATAATATAATATTTCACCAATGTAAATGTAAACAGAACTCAGGTAAGCTACATTTGGACTATAAGATGCACCCCCATTTTCCTCCCAAATTTGGGGGGAGAAAAAGTGTGTCTTATAGTCTGGAGAATATGGAGTATATGATGCTGTTGACCACAGATTGTAAAAAGCTGTAAAATTGTAACATTACATGAAAATAAAATAAAAACATTGAAATCTCACACAGGAAATATTATTTAAAAAGTTTGTTACATTAATAAAAGGAAAGTGAAAGAACTCAGAGCATACAAAAATTAATTTAATCAGTTGAAATTAAAATTTCAATTTTCAAATAACAAATTATTAGGTATTTTATTACAGAACAACTTAAGCACCAAAGAATAACAGGAGCCTGGAGAAAAACTAGTTGTGTTTTGAATATGCAAAACCTGGAATTATATATATGTAATTCTAATATATATATTAGAAGAGAAACCAATTAAAATAAATAAATTATTCAGTGGGGCTATGGGGCTATGACCTGAATGTGAAAGCAGTTCTCTTCCCTCTGCTCTCAGTAATCTTTCTTCTTTCTGAATTTATTTCTTCTTACAACTTAATTTTGAGAAACACAAATACGAATAACACAATATTACTACAAAATAGATATGATATACAAAAAGTAAAAATCCTACTTATCTATAAATCTTAGTCCAAAGAAGAAGCTACTATTGCTACCATTCACATAAATATTAATATAAGAATATAATAATTGCATAACTATATATTATAATTATATGAAAATAATTTAATACATAAATATAATGTTAAAATAAGTATTATGTTAATTTATCTTAATAAGTTTTATCCATATATTAATATATATATCCACACATATATTATCCATATATATTAATATATATATCCACACATATATATAGGACAATGTTTGGATATGTTACACGTAGTATATTACGAAATATGGAATAATATCGTCATTAAAGTGAATAAGGTAGGGATGTATGAGTTATCATGAAACATGTCAATTATATTTTAATAAGCGAAACCAAAAACAATTTATAATAAATCACATAAAGTACGTTCTGTAAAAACTTAAATCTCTCCATTCTGGCTGCGAATGTGTACGTGCAGAAAAAATTTTAGAGATGCACACTTCACTGACTTTTAGTTCTCTCTGGACCATAGAGAGATTTTAATAAAGGTTAGCTACATGTGGGCAGAGGGGTAATAGCTGGTAAGGAAATTCTTCATTTCTATATACTCACCTACTGTACAGCTTTGATTTTTATGGTAATCCTATTACTCAAAAAATGAAAATTTAAAAATATTTATAATTTTAAATGCATAATTTCAAATATTATTATAAATGCAATTATTTTAAAAATATAAAGAACCATGCTGTTCTTTTTTAAGCATGTTATATTTCTTAATTTTTTCAACAGGGGCCTCATTTAGAAATAAATTCTTTAAGTTTGATCGGTTCAGATGCATCAACTCTATGTCTTATGGTTTTTGTTTTAGAATTTGGACATCTAGGTCATGTACATTATTTTGTATTGATTTCATTAGTATTCATTAATATTTTATTAAATTTATCTTTTATAACTATTAATTTTACCTTTTATATTTAATTTTCTAATACATTTGGAGTCTTTGTATATCTTTCTGTCTTGAAATTCAGTTTCATTCTTTAATTATAATTTACAAGTTTTTAAAAATCATCTTTCTACACTATCTTCTCTGTTTTGGTTTTTCTCAGTTTCTGTCTCTCTCTTCCTCTCCCTTTCTCCTCTACTTTATTTCTTTACTTTGTTGTACACCTGAGTACATCTAGTAAGGTAGTCTTTTATTTTTGTTTTTTTTCTTTCGTTTTGACACAGATCTTCAGGAAAATGTATTTTAAGTAATTATCAAAATACATGAATTGAGTTAATCAAAAGTCTAACAGAAATATTTATTGCAATTGCAATGAATTTATAGAAGATTTAGAGAGAATTGGTATTTTTATCACTTTAAATTCTAAGAATATGGGATGTGTCTCTCATTATTAAAGTTTTATTTATGTTTCTTTATTATAATTTACAATTTTCACTATAGAGACATTTTAAACCTTATTTTATTCTATTTTACTTTATTTTTAAAAAAATATTTTATTTATTTATTTTAAGAGAGAGAGAAAGGGAGGAAAAGAAGGAGAGAAACATTAACATGAGAAACATCTATCGCCTGCCTCTCATACGCATCCCCAGCTGGGACTGAACCCACACCCCAGGCCTGCATCCCAGCCGGGAGTTGAACCAGCAAGCTTTCACACTGCAAGATGACAACGAACCTACCGAGCCACACCAGTCAGGGCTAAGCTTCATTTTAAATTGTATATTTAAAGCTTGATTTCTAGGTATTTGACAGTGTTTGATGGTCTTCATATTGTTAAATTACTTTTAATTATTGGTTATGTTTTATTGTTCTTGGGAGAAATGTTAATGATCATTGTAGTAGATAGAGTGAAAGACATGTTGAAATTCATTTTGTATTAAAAATGCTAAAATCACTTGAACTAATTTCATATTCTATTTTTATATAAATATATCTCTAAATATAATAGCTTTTCTTTTTTCTTCTTCTATGTACTAGAGCATTTATTTTGTTTTTCTTGGTTATGTCCCTGAAATTAAAGGAAATGGTTGTCAAGTGTCTTCATTCAAGATAACAGTTGTTAAAGAATTTTAGACATTCTGCCTATCCTATACAATTTCCCTTTGATTCTTAGTTTGCTAAGACTTTTAAAAATCATAATTTTTCATTTAATTTTTCTCACATACTTTTCCTATCCTAACATGATACATGTAACCGAATAGTGCTTTATGCAGTAAGTGGCAAAATGAACATTTAAAATGTTTTTAAATAGTGCAATCACACATTACAAAATGCACAATTAGTGCTGAGTTTGGGGTCATTGGAAGAATGGTTCACTGATGTCACTGATGTCACTGTAAACTCAAAGTGAACTCTCTTTACAGGGAATCTGATCCAGGTATCTCAGAGTAGCCTAAAAAGGAAGCAGTATCAAAACAATGTGGAAGTAAAGTTATGAACATTAATATCTGTATATATATATATATATAACTTCATTTTTATATGACCTGTTGTTCAATGTCATCCTGATCTGAAGAGCCAATGCTGTAATAGCAGTGAAAGCCAATAGCAAGCACATTGTTGCTCATGTCCAATGATAGAAGGTGAAGAGATAACACCAACATTAACTATTTTCTAGGTGTTTTATGTGTATATACCTACATGTATTAAATAATCTGTATTGATGTATCATTAAATTTGTACATCATCACCTGTGTTGTATAAGTAGCCTAGCTACAAAAATCATGCTGATAATCACCAGAATATGCTAAAGGTATTGATGTTTCTCTGAGAATTGAGCTTCATAATCGGTAAGCACTAGCTAAGGTGAGCTCTATTGATTTACTTTGTTGTGTTTGTTTTGTCCACATATGATAACTTGTGAATGTATCTAAACCATGGGATTTCTTCTGTACAAACTTTTAAACAAGAATGAAGCCTCATTTATTCCAAGGGTTTCCGATATTAGGGATGATCTACATTAATATCAGGATGATCTACATTAATATCAGAAACCCTTGGAATAAATGAAGCTTCATTCTTGTTTAAAAGTTTGTACAGACGAAATCCCATGGTTTAGACACCTTCACAAGTTATCACACATGGACTTCAATAGGAGGGATTTTGGTCTTAAAAGACTTGAAGGAAATATCTAAAACCTGCCAAACTACCAGTGTTAAGCTTTTTCACATAGAGGCAACTGTTCTTATACACCTTTGTATACTGTCCTTAATTTCAGTTTAAGAATCATAAATTTCAAGTGACACTGCTCTCCGGAGCTGGCAAATTACCCTAGCTCATTGCTTTCTCTTGTGCAACTGGAGAGCCATATATATTGCACTCTGATGACTGCATGCTGAGTGGCCATCAGGTAATAATAATAATGTAAAATGTATAGGAGTGCATTTTTAATGATACACATCGTGAAATATGGGTAAAAGTCCTCCTACAAATAATAGCACTTATGTCTGAAGTAATGGCTCTTACAGAGTATGCAGAATGGATCTTCATAATGTTTAATTCTAAATGATTAAACGACTCTCAATCTTGACAGGGTTCATGGTATGCATAGCGAAATCACTTATTCCGGTAACATCATCTTATGCACACTGCACAACTGAAGAACATTTTGAAGCCCTTAATGATTACACCTGCAATTATCAGCTGTGATTTATGTCTAGGTGTGTATGTACCTTCATGATTCTCTTATTCTAGTATGTTATCCAGGCATGTGTTTTGTGACAAGGTTTGCATTTCAATTCCCTCAGGACTGTATTACTAAAAAAATTAGTTCTATGAAACACTTTGGTACTCATGTGTTCCTTCCACTCTCAGCACATAAACATCTATAACTTTTTTAGACAAGGCTCTCCAACAGATTCTTAGGAGCCCTCCTATGCAAGCTTATAATAAATGGGAAGTAAATTTCAAACAAATAGCTTATTTTTATTTCCAATTCAGCCATCCATTATGTAGGTCCATTATGTCTTGGCTCCTATGGAGCTGAGCACCACAGGAGCAGTGAGTTGAGCAGAGCTGACAACCATTCTGATTAGACCAGAAACTGAGACAGGATATTTAAATAGAATAGGCTGGCCAATGACTGGTTGGCGGGGGCTGAATGAAGTGAGAAAGTCATTTACAGAATTGGACAGCATTACAAAGGCAAGATTATCCAGGGTCAGTCTCTCATTCATAGCTCGTATGGTCCTCTTTGGAATACTGTGGCCATCACCCGCTGTTAAAACTCACTTTGTTCTCTTGCAGGCTAGCAAATAACATCTATTTGGAACTATTAGGATTTGCTATGGTTTCACTAAGGAAAAACCCCACAGAGCTTTAAATAAGAAACTGCACCTGTATTTATCTAATTCTATATTCATATAATCTCCACTCGGGTAATTGAAAATCAAACAACAGATATAAGAATAAAGGTGATGTAGGTCCAAGAGTTTAGAAAAATAACAATAAAACTGCGATTCACATTGCTGATGGAAGCAGAGATAATTTTAACAGATACTGAAGGACAAAGTTAAGGGTGAATCTTTCATAGCAAGTGTAAACATTTGTAGATTTGAAGATCCTGCCAGTTCATTACAAATTATATTAGTTCCTGCTGCTGAGACGTGAATTTAAAATACAAAGTAATGTCAATGTAGAAAGGGAGTTCTTTGGTTAGGGTTCAAGCCTAGATAACTGTCCCTTCTCAGAACAGCCTTGTTGGTCCAATTTAATGAGACATTTTATAAACTCATACAATAATATGGTGACATTGATATTACTATCCATACTATACTGATAGAAAAATGAAGAAATGATGCATTATTGTGCATTTCATGAATATTAATAATTACTAATACCTTTGAAAATACCCTTTGTTAATGTTACCAAAAAGCATGTCAAAAATTACAGATCATATCTTTATCCTGGCAATCTGATCCATTTGAGTTAGTATTTTGGAAATAATGTTTACCACCATAAAAGTAATGACCAGTTTATTTCTCATTGAATCAATAGCACTCTTAGGTATATTGCACAAATTTTAATTAACTAAACTTATTATAAATCTTGAATATCAAAACACATTTAAATGAAAAAAATATTACACATTTTGATTATGGTTTGGAACCATTTCAAAAGCTTTCTTATGATTTAAACATTCAATTTATGTTAAGCCCTTACTTTTTAGGAAATGTTATGAAGGAAATGCTTTTCTACTCCAGTTTTGTATTTTTTAGAATATAAAGACTTCTTTTTGGAGGTTTTTCTTTCTGAATTAATATTAGCATGAAAAGTAAACCCAAAATATCAAATATAATATGCATATCTAGGTTTTGGCCCTTAAGACAGAGCTTGCCTAAATCCTGCTTTCAAAAACTGAAGGGAAAATGGTCTTGTGCACACTATTTTTAGTTGGCAATTTCCTCATCTAGTGAAGAGCATTATTATGTACCTTAGGATAAAACTTGCAGCTCATCATCGCTCCTGTCTTTGCCTCCCAGTGCAAATTGAAAATGTAAACTTTGGTGGGTATGAATTAAAGTAATGGTAGGAAAAACACAGAGGCCTATTTTATACTGTGAGATGCAAACAGAAAGTTGACAATTACGAACAGAGTCTACTCTGGAGCCCTTTTACCATGGGTTGATTTACTTCATTTACTTTTTCTGGTATGAAAATGTAGACAACCTACAAGGCACGACACACTTGGAAGACAGCCCTCACCAAAGTATACACAGTTGGAAGAAGTAAACGCCTGTCTGTGAGCTTGCCTGGCACTCTGATTCTATTACTGGGGATTTGGGGAGAAGAAATGTTTTCCAAAAAGCAGGTGCACACAATATAACAGCCAAAAGTAGTAATATCTCGTGAAATAATATCTTGAGGTGTTTCACCTCTCTAAATCCCTAAGCAGAAAAACTCAAAGTTTCCAGGTTACTGCCTAACACAAAGTATGCTTCATAAATTGCGATGATGTTATTTGTGACTGCTCTTACTATGTATGTTCCCAAATAATGGTTCCTAAAGTCCACTTTTCTTCTTTTGTATCTTACTACAGCAAAATACCCATACAAGGAACAAAACTTTTTTCCCCGGGCAGGGTATATATATTTTTATTTGTAATGGGCACAGTAAAGTGAACCTTCACATCTGTTCTACTCTCCAATTACACACGGAAACAAAAATGCATAACTTACAACTGTACCATAAAATGTAAGCTGTGTATGATGTAAAATTTTGTGTGGCATACATTTTATTTCAGGCACGATGCATCTGTTTTGTTATTCTCCTGTCACATACATCAATCAATAGGGAATGCCTTTCCCCTGGGATGAATTGTATGCTGCGTTTCCCCTATGTAAACAAAACATGGTCTTCTTCTTGGACAAACAAGGCTTTCAATTCATTTCTTTCTAGAGCATAGTTCAAATGACCACATTGGTCCTATGATTTTGCTTTGATTGCAAGAACTAGCTCCAAACTTTAAAAAAAAATAGGCACTTGGACAAAAGAAGTAGTCATTTTATGAGAATTTTGCAAACACAAAGTCACTAAAGAGGCTTTTTTCCAGAGTCCTTTTGGTATAAAGAAGAAGAAAAAAAACTTTGTATTTGAGAAAAGTTAACATTTGAATTGGTTTAATGTAAAAATACAATAGAGTAACACCCTCATTAAATAAACCAAATGTTCAATTCTATTGCCTCAAATCTCACTAATTAATTTTATCTTCAGTCCAGTGTTTCTTACACTGTAAAGAGTCAGTAACTTGGAAAATAAAAAGTTAGCCATAATATTTTAATTTGATTTTAAAATTAGCTGTTTCAAATAAATTATATAATTTATGATGGAATGTATATTGGGATAGTAGAAAATATCAGATAATCACATTCTTGTCTCTATATTTACTTTATAAATGTGAATTAAATGGACACATTGAAATGAAAATATGTGAATCTGCCATCCATTTCATCCTCACTGCCCCCATTCTCATTCTCATTGCCTTGCACACTGAATTCTTACATAAAGATGAATCTTTGTTGTAAAAAGATCATTTCTCAAGCACATTTTCTATGGTGCTCTGAAGTCTGTCATCCTTGTTGACACTTTTTGTGCAACTAACTTCATTTTTTAAAAAGATTTTATTTATTTATTTTTAGACAGAAGGGAGGGGAGGGAGAAAGAGAAGGAGAGAGACATCAATGTGTGGTTGTCTGTCACATGGCCCCCACTGGGGACCTGGCCTGCAACCCAGGCATGTGCCCTGACTGGGAATAGAACCAGCGACCCTTTGGTTCGCAGCCCATGCTCAATCCACTGAGCTACACCAGCCAGGGCTATAGTCATGTCATCGTCTTTAGTTAATTCTCTTATAGTTTGCTCATTTTTTCCTATCTCAAGTCATCGTCAGTGGTCATAACACTGAAGAGTAAAAAATTGCAAATTTGTTTTAGACAATTTGATGATCTCTGCAATACTAATGAATATCAGATTTACAGTTTTTAGATGAGTGGAAGATGCATGTCAACCACAGAGATAGTGAATACATATTTTTGATGAGATTTTTCTTGTCCTCACAATTACTGTGTATGACATATGGTACACTATTTTTGGCAACATGCAAATGCTTTTTATCAATAATCTTAAGCAATTTATTGCTCCTCTAGTAGAAGATTTGTTAGTGCTGGGAATTGCAAGGAAGTCACAGGAGAAAAAACACTGTTTTCTTTCTGAGCATTTAGGCAAGTTGGTGATGGCCACAATAATCTTCTGGATAGACTTACACTTGCCTGTGGTATAGCATTATTGGGAGTCAATGATTACCACTTCTATTTAAATGGAGAGAAAGTCAATGTGTTTATCCTGAAAAATTTATGAGCTGATGAGTAGACATCGACTATGCATTTTATGTTATTTTTGCCATTTGTAGCATGAGTGTTCCAGTTTCATTTAGTGAAATTAAAATTAAAAATTAGATATGAATGATTTTGAGCAGCAGCCTATTAATAGTTTGTAAATGAAGAACCACAATTAAGGTTTTCTGATATAAAGGAAACTTTCACTATTGAAAAACATACTAGCTGCTTATTTGAGTGACTGACAGCTGTAGTTTTAATGTACTGTTGAGATTGGACTACCTTTTTTGTGCTTTAAGGCAGTTGTTTTAGTTTTATTTTTTCAATTAATTTCAGGTGTGCATTAATATAACTTATGAAGTGATTCCCCTAATAAGACTAGTACCCACCTAGCCGATATACATAGATATTACAATAATATTGACTGTACTATATTCTCTTTTAATTCTTTGCTTTAAATGTTTTTATTGTAGTTTAAGTACAGTTGTCTCCATTTTACCATCACCACTTTCCCCTACCCCAACCACTCCCTTCTCCCACCCTCACCCTGCACCCATTTGGCTTTGTCCATGGGTCATTTATACATGTTCCTTGATGACCTTTCCCCTTCTTTCTTCCACTAGTGCCCTCCCTCTCCCCCCTCTCCTCTGGTTACTATCAGTTTGTTCTTTATTTCAATAACTTTGGTTATATTTTACTTGCTTGTTAGTTTTATTGATTAGGTTCCACTTATAGGTGAGATCACATGATATTTATCTTTAATCGACTGGCTTATTTCACTTAGCATAATGCTCTCCATTTCCACCTGTGCTGTCACGAAAGGTAGGAGCTCCTTCTTTCTTTCTGCTGCATAGTATTCCATTGTGTAAAATGTTCCACAATTGTTTGATCCACTCATTTACTGATGGGCACTTAGCTTGCTTGCAGCACTTGACTATTGTAAATTGTGCCACTATGAACATAGGGGTGCATAGGTTCTTTCAAACTGGTATTTCAGAATTCTTAGGGTATAATCCCAGCAGTGGAATTGCTGGTGTCAAGAGGCAGTTCCATTTTTAGATTTTTAAGGAAATCCCACACTGTTTTCTACAGTGGCTGCACCAATCTACATTCCTACCAACAGTGTACTAGGGGTCCCTTTTCTCCACAACCTTGCCAGCACTTTTTGTATGTTGATGTGTTTATGATGGCCATTCTGATTGGTGCAAAGTGGTATCTCATTGTGGTTTTAAATTGCATGTTTCTGATGGCTAGTAATGCTGAGTATCCTTTCAAATGTCTCTGGACTCTATATCAGGTCCTTTGCCCACTTTTTAATTGAATTGTTTGTCTTCCTGTAATGGAGTCATGTGAGTTCTTTATATATTTTGGAGATCAAACCCTTGTCTGAGGCATCATTGGCAAATATATTTTCCCATATGGTTGGTTGTCTTTTAATTTTGCTGATGTTTTCTTTAGTTGTGCAGACACTTTTTAAACTGATGAAGTCCCATTTGTTCTTTCCTTTTTCTCCCTTGCACTAGGGGACATATTGGTGAAAATATTACTGCATGGAATATCTGAGATTTTCTTGCCTATGTTCTCCTCTAGGACTTTTACGGTGTTGCCGCTTGTATTTAAGTTGTTTATTCAGCATGAATGTATTTTTGTGTATCATTTAAATTGGTGGTCGAGTTTCATTTTTTGCATGTATCTGTCCAGATCTCCCAACATGATTTGTCAATGAGGCTAATTTTACTCTATTTTATGCTTTTGCTCCCTTTTTTGAATATTAATTGACCATAGAGACATGGGTTTATTTTTGGTCTCTCTATTCTGTTTCATTTATCTATGTGTCTATTCTTAGGCCAGTACCGGAATGTTTTGATTATAGTGGCTTTGTAATATAGTTTGATGGCAGGTACTGTGATTCCTCCTATTTTGTTCTTCTTTCTCAAATTGCTAAGGCTATTCAGGGTCATTTATGATTCTATATAAATTTTTGAAATGTCTGTTCTATATCTGTAGAATAAGTCATTAGTATTTTAATAAGGCTTACATTGGATCTATAAATCACTTTGGGTAGTATGGATATTTTGATGATGGTAATTCTTCCAGTCCATGAACACAGTACAGGCATCCATTTATTTGTGTCTTAATTTCTTTCTTCAGTGTTGTATAGTTGTCTGAGTACAGGTCACTTACCTCCTTAGTTAAGTTTATTCCTAGGATCTTTATTTTTCTTTCTATAGCAAATGGGATTTTTTTCCTGATTTCTCTTTTAGATATTTCATTATTGGTGTACAAAAATGCCTTCAATTTCTGAATACTGACTTTGTATCTGCTGCTTTACCAAATTCACTTATTGGGTCTAGTAGTTTTTTGGTGGAGTCTATAGGGTTTTCTATGTACACTATCATGTCATCTGCAAACAATGACAGTTTTACTCCCTCTTTTCCAATAAGAATATCTTTTATTTCTTTTTCTTGTCTGATTGCTGTGGCTAGGACTTCCAATACTATGTTGAATAGAAGTGGTGAAAGCAGACCTCCTTGTCTTCTTCCTTATCTCAGTGGTAATGTTTTTAGTTTTTGCTTGTTGAGTATGATGTTGACTGTAGGTCTTTTGTAAATGGCCTTTATTATGTTGAGGTATGCTCCCTTTACTCCTATTTAGGTGGGTGTTTTTAATCAGAAATGGGTGCTGTACCATATCAAATGTTTTTGCCACATCTATTGATATGATCATGTGACTTTTTGTTGTGGGAGGGAATCCAACTGAAATTCAATTCATTGTAGGAATCCAAAGGTTCTTAGACATTGGAATATTTCAGGAATTTCTTGTACTTTTTCAATCTGTCTTTATTTTAGGTTAATCAAGCATGCATTTTTATATACTTAAGAGTATTATTTAAGATGAAAGACCATCTAAAGTCCCTAGGGACCTGTTGTGCATGGGTCATGGTAAATTATTAGTAATGTAATAATAAACATGTAGAAAATTAGCATGGATCTTCATGATCAATCTAGTCACATGTTTTTTTTTTTTTTTTTTTTCTCATATAATAAAACTATCTGAGCTTTGAATTTCCTAGGACTCTAGAGAACTCCCAGTTTCAGTGATTTGTATTTGCATATAATTGTTTGGCATTTGTTTTAAATAATTTTGTGGTGCAAGATGATGATTGATTTCTTAGATCAAAATTGTTTATGTGAGATGTGAGAAATATTGATCTGTCTCCCATATGCACCTCAACTGGGGATAGAAGCCCCAACCTAAGTTATGTGCTATGACCAGGGATAAAACCCACAACCTTTTGGTTTGAATTTTCTGGCTTTCGAAGTCAAAACTCTACCAAAGGAGACCACCTACATTAGCACAGTCTGAGTTTACAGGCCACACTCAGCTGCTGTAAGCTGCAGTGTTCGGAAATAGCTATTGTTGACTGACCTGTTCCTCTGGAACATTTCTATACATTGAAAACATTTTGTTGTCTGTGAGAGTTACCAAGGCTGTTCTCTGATATTCCAGTTCTCCATTTTCTGCAAGTGTAATAGAATTACATTTCCCTATGTTATTTAAGTTGAAAATGGCTGACTTGCTTCAGTAAATTGAATGTGAACAGAAGTGGCATAGTTCTGTCTGTATGAAGATCATTAGCAGATTCTCTTCCTCTTGCATAAGACTCTTTACTCTAGAACTTTTCAAATCAGTTTAGTTTACAGACCAGACCAGCAGCATAAATATTACCTTGGAGCTTTCTAGAAATGCAATGTGTCAAGCACTTCCCCAGAGATGAATCAATCTATGCATTTTAACAAGTGATTTAAAAGGACATTAAAGTTTGAGAAGTTTCGCTATAAAAGCTCTATCAGACAACGTCTCTGAGTGAGATCAATTTGGAGGTGTGTTACTAGCCAAACCACTCAGAAATTTTAACTGAATAGAAATTAACTTTAGTTGTTATAGTCACATAGACATAGGAATATATTTTATTGCAGAATAACCTTGCTTATTGTGGTTGAGATGAACACCAAAATGTTCAATGCACCATAAGATAAGTGATTCTCCCATAGATACTAAAAATATGATACCTAAACATGAAATATTGGAGTAATTAAACTCTTCCTTTATATACAATGCCATACATTAAAAATGATCTTAAAATATTTAAATTATGTTATTTTCCAATTACACAAAAATTAAAACCTTTACTTACCTTTTCATTGTGAAAAAATATACATAACATAAAATGTAACATCTTAACTATATTTCAGTGTACAGTTTAGTAGCATTAAATAAACTCACATTTTGTGCTGCAATCATCACCATACATCTTTAGAACTCTGTTCATATATATGAAATTTATTATGTTTAGTTAGTTTCTATTTCTTTTTTGTTGTGCATTTTTATCATGAAAACGTGTAGAATTTTGTCAAATGCTTTTTTTCATTGAACATATGTTGTCATTTTTTTAAATTTATTTTGTTAATGTGGTTTAATTTTTGTATGTTTAACCATCCTTTAACTTGGAATAAGTCTAAACTTGGAGTGATGTTTAATCTTTTCCACATGCTGCTGAATTCAGTGTGCCAGTGTTTTATTGAAAACTTTTGCATTAGAGTTTCTAAAGGACATTGGTTCATGGTTTTCTTTCTTTGTACTGTTTTATTTGACTTTGATGTTAGGGTAATGCTGGCCTCAGAGAATTAGGAAGTATTGTCTCCTCTTTAATTTCTTGACAGTTAGAGAAAGATTGTTGTTAGTACTTGAAATGTTGGTTGGAATTCAAAATGAAGCCATGAGGTTCAGGGATTTTTTTTTCCCCCCAAGTATTTTCAATTACTAATTGAATGTCCGTAGCATTTAAGGGATTTAAGGGTTTATTCTGATTTTCCATTTCCATGTGAGTTAGTCTTGTTTACTTTTGTCTTCTTTAGTTTTGTCTAAGAATTTGACCATTTGATCCAGGTTATCCAATGTTTGTGGTGCACAATTGTTTATAGTATTCTCTTATCTTTCGTATTTCTGTATAATTAGTAATAATGTCCCTACTTTTATTTTTGATTTACTATTCTCTGTATTTTTTAAAAATTACATTTAGCTAAAGATTTCTCCATTATTTAAATATTTTCAAGAAAGCTAACTTTTGGTTTTATTGACATTTTCTTCATTGCATTTTAATCCCTCATTTCATTTACTGCTGTCCTAATCTTCATTATCTGCTTCCACGGGCAGATTTGAATTTAGTTTGGTCTTCGTTTTCTAGCCTACTAATTTCTAAAGTTAGGTTGTAGAGTCAACCTTATTTAATAGAAGTATTTATAAATATAAATTTACCCATTATCACTGCTTTTCCTGTGCCCCATAAGTTTTTATCTTCATTTTTCTCTAAATATTTTCTAATTTTCACTGTGATTTCTTTTTAAATCCAAAAGCTGTTTAACAGTGTGTTGTTAAATTCCAATAATGTTTTATTTTTCCTATTTTATTTATTAATTTTTAACTTTATTTTGTTATGGTTGAAAAATATACTTTGTATAGAATTTATCATTTTGTATCCACTGAGACTTCATTTGTGAATTAATACAAAATTCATGGAATATATTTTTTCCATCTTTTTACTCTTAATACTTTGTGTCTTTGCATCTAAGGTGAATCTTTTATAGACCACATAAAGCCAGATCATGTTTTTTTTTTGTTATTTTTAACCATTCTTCTAATCTTTGTCTTTTAATTGTAAAGTAATTAGTGATAAGGAAGGCCATACTTCAATCATTCTACTATTTGCTTTCTGTATATCATTAGCCTTTTTCTTCTTGTCTTACATCACTTTTTGTGTGTTTACTTAAGTATTTTGTACTGAAACAATTAAATTCTCGTCTCATTTTCTTTTGTGTGTTTTAAAGTTGGTTTAATTGTGAATATCATGGATCATAAATTACATTTACTACCCTACAGATAAAGCATTCTAATTTTTTTTTTTTTAAGATTTTATTTATTTTTAGAGAGAGGAGAAGGGAGGGAGAAAGAGCAATGTATGGTTGCCTCTCACATGGCCCTCACGGGGACCTGGCCTGCAACCCAGGCATGTGCCCTGACTGGGAATCGAACCAGGACCCTCTGGTTCCCAGCCCGTGCTCAATCCACTGAGCTACACCAGCCAGGGCAGATAAAGCATTCTAATTTGAATTGATACCAGCATATTTTAGTAATACACAAAAAAACCCCTGCTTATTTAGAGCTCTGTCCTCATATGTTTCAGATGCTAATATCACACAATTTCATCTTTATACATTATGTGCCAAAAACATAAAATAACAATTCTTTTAAGCATGCCAGTCCCTTATATAAAAGTGTACATCAAGTCAAAGTTACAATAACACTAGCTTTTTAGCTAATAATTGTCTTTGTAAGTAATAGTCTATTCAATTGTATAGAAAACAAAAGGTGGACTTAGAAGCTACTGATGTAATAATATGAATTTTGTAATTGCACATCTATTTATTTTTTAGTGAGATTTTTATTTCTTCATATGACTTCAACTTACTCTCTGGAGCCTTTTTTTTTTTTTTTTTTTTTTTTTTTTTTTTTTTTTTTTTTTTTTTTTTTTTTTTTTTTTTTTTTTTTTTTTATTTCAACCTGAAGCACTTCTTTAAGAATTCCCTGCACAGCAGGTATAATGGGAACAAACTTCCTCAGTTTCTGTTTATCTGGGAACACCATAATTTGTATTTTACTTTTGAAGGAAAGTTTTGTCATATATAGGATTATTGATTGATATGCTCTTTTTTTGTCTTTTAATACTTTGAAATTATTGGCCCACAGCCTTCTGGCTTCCAAAGTTTCTGATGATAAATTTGCTTGTACAGTTAATGAGGATCCTTTGTAAGTGATGAGCCATTTCTCTTTTATTGCTTTCATAATTCCTCCTTTCTGTTTGAAAATTTGATTATAATGTACAGGTCTCTGAGTTTACTTTGAGTTTTTTTTTAACTTGTTGGATATTAACATTTATGACTTTCATCACATTTGTGATGTTTTCTGACATTATTTCTTCGAATATTATTTCTGCATCTTTATCTCTTCTGAGAATCCCACAATACGTATGTTGAGCTGCTTGATAGTGCACCATAGATCCCTAAAGCTCTGTCAGTTTTCTTCCATTTTTTTCCTTTCCATTCTTTAGACTCAATAATTTCCATTGTCTTACCTTCCAGTTTACTTATTCTCTACTCTGCTTATTTAAATTTGGTTTTGACTCCCTCTAGTGAATTTTTATTTTTTCATATCAATTTTACCTTGCAGCTGTAGAATTTCCTTTTTGTATTTTAGGGTTTTTTCCTCTTTTTACTGATATTTTTATTTTCATGTACATTTTTTTTTTAATTGTTTCACATCTTGCCCTGGCTGGTGTAGCTCAGTGGATTGAGCATGGGCTGTGAACCAAAGGGTCGCAGGTTCAATACCCCTTCAGGGCACATGCCTCGGTTGCAGGCCAGGTCCCCAGTGAGGGCCACGTGAGATGCAACCATACATTGATGTTTCTCTCCCTCTCTTTCTACTTCCCTTCTCCTCTGTCTAAAAATACATAAATAAAATCTTAAAAAAAATAGTTTCACACTTTCTTTGCATACTTTTATAACTATTGCTTTAAAATTTTTGTCCAGTAGATCCAGCACTAATTCTTTTTCAGGGCTAGTGTTGATTCACTTATTATCCCAGAATGTTTCATATATCTGATTCTTTTTATGCTTTGTGATTTTTGTTGTTTCTGTTGAAAACTGAATATCTATACCTAATAATGTGGTGACACTGGAAATCAGATTATTCTAATTTCCCAGTGGTTATTTTGGTCACTTTGTTTATTGTTTACTGTTTTTGTTTACTATTTTTAATTGTTGTAGGCCCTTTTATTTTGCAAGAATCATTGTCAGGCATAAACTTAAAGTCTTTCCAAGTTTTTTTTTTTTTTTTTTTTTTGAACATATGCTTTTCCCTGTGTATATGTGGTGATTTTCTTTATTTTTCCTCCATGTAGGCAGTTGCTTTGAAATGCTCTAATCTTTAATGTCTGACTCCTAAAAGAGAAAAAGGAAAATGACGAAGGAGTCTAGCCTTTCACATTCTTTGGCAGTTATTTTAGCCAGAGAGTGGTGGCTTACAATATTTGGGGAAGGTGGGACAATAGTGGCTGCCTTCCTTTTTGTCTGTACCTCTGAGATCAGAGACAGCAATCAGTGATCAGAGCACAGGTCCCTAATATTCTAAGGACAAGGTTATTTTTGCAAATCCTAGCTTCCACTAGTTGCATACACCGTGTTACTAGAATGTATTCATGGCTGCCTGACACAGAGTATGAGTGTGGAGAGTAGCTGCTGCTACGCTAACAACTAAAGTTGACAAATTAATTATAGTTTACCACATACCCTTCCTCTGGAATTTGCAAGCTTTCAATAGACTTCAGATCTTCAAAACATTTATATCAGATACATTCTGCCAGTGCAATTGTTTTATCAGAAAAAACACAGATTCTTGGTGCTTCCTACTTCAACGTTTTTTCTATATTTTTCTATATATAATATTTAACAGCCTTATTGATTTAAAATTGCTATAAAACAATTGCACATATTTAATGTGTATAATTGATGAGTTTGGGCATATGCAAACACCTGTGATAACATTATTACAACCAAGGCCATAAGCGATAGACATATGTAACACCTACCAGAGTTTCTTTGTGTGGTTTTGTTGTTGTTGTTGTTTAGTAAGCATGCGATCCACTCCATTAAGAAATTTTGAAGTACATAAGTGCATACTACTGCACCATTAACTATTGCGACTATGTTATAAAGCAGATCTCTACAACATTTATCCAGTATAACTGAAACATTATAGCCATCAAATAATGAATATTTACTTTTTAATGAGTTTAATTCACTAATATAAGAAGGTATGGCTTCTTCAAATCAGTGTAACTATTCTAGCATTTAGATTTCTTCATGAGATCATTTAAAAAGTGACTGTTACTTTTATTTAAATTAAAAAAGAATTTGCTTTCAGCCATTAATTTTTCTAAAAAATAACAACCTTAAATAATTTTCTTTAAAACAATGCCATAACAATTTTCGATGGAGAGCTAAATTACCAACAAGCAATTCTGAGAGGTAAAATATATGCTGATCATCTATATCATTATTTGTTATATATTCTTTAAAGATTTTATTTATTTAATTTTTTTAGAGAGAGGAAAGGGGGGATAAAGAGGAAACATTAATTCATAGTTGCCTCTTGCATGCCCCCTACTGGAGACCTGGCCTGCAACCCAGGCATGTGCTCTAGATTGGGAATCAAACCAGTGACCTTTGGTTTGCAGGCTGGCACTCAATCTATTAAGCCACACCAGCCGGGTATTTGTTATAATTTTTAAGGGACATTCATATTAAAAACTCTGTTTTACTTTCTGTTCTACACTAAAAAAAATCCTTCAAAGAAGTTAAAGGAAGCAAAGTGTGAGTTTTGTTGAGTTTTTAAGAAAACATGGGTATCAAATTGGGCCCATGAATGATGGGTGTATGTTTCAAAGATCAGTAAGTAGACCTTTCTGGAAGCTAGAAAAATTTAAATCATGGATTTGAATGAGATCACTTAGGAATTTTGAACCATCATTCTAGTAGAAATAACTCCTCTGGGTAATTAAAAGACAGAAAAATTTAACAGGAGGAAATCTGAGATTTTTATTAATTCATGGAGTTTATCACACTAGGGAAGCTGGAAAATTTCTTAGTCTAGACTTAAATAAGAGTGGGATACAGTCACAAATTGCTGTCTGTTCTCTCTCATCATTGTAGGTTAATGCACAATCAATTAAAAAAGGGAAGCCAGAGTAGAAAGTCACCTATCTGTCCTCCTTGACATTCTGTGGAAGGTATTCTATGGCATGGGATGAAACTCCAAATTGAAGTTTTGAGTTCATCATTATATATTTGGTTGTGTAAAATAAATAAAATTTACCTATTTTATGTTCCTTTTAGAAATCAATAAAAATATAAACACAGAACTACAATCAAAATTAACTAATGGCATCGAATTACAGGAGGAACAATATAAAAGTTTTTTATACACAAATGTTATGCCATACGATCATATTTCACCATGAAAAACTGAAACCAGATCTCAGCATACGACTCAAGGGAAGATTTAAATATGCCTATCCACCAAATTAATTTCTATTTAATTGTCTTCGGCTCTGCGTGTACTCGATGTTAGGCCTCTGCAACATTAACCAGCTTAGATATATACTGCAGCTCAAAAAACCAATTCAGAGCCCTGGAGATAGAATCTGAACAGACAAATCACACAGGAACTGATAATATGTATTCAAGATATAAAAGCTAAAACTACGAGTTAAATTAAAAACTGTTTCAAAGCAGTCTTTGAAATGGGATTTTTAAGAATAGTCTCTGATATCAGACAAACTTATATTGAGATTCCAGCAATGAGGATTATTTCTTGTACGACTTTAAGAAAGCCACTTATCCTGGCCCAGTGGCTCAGTTAGCTTGAGCATTGTCCCATGCACCAAGCATTGTGGGTTCAATCCCCGGTCAGGGCACACATGGGAGTTGATGTTTCTCTCCCTTTCTTAAAGATTTTATTTACTTTTAGAGAGAGAGAAGGGAAGGAGAAAGAGAAGGGGAGAAATAGCAATGTGTGGTTGCCTCTCGCGTGCCGGGTACCGAGGACCTGGCCCACAACCCAGGCATGTGCTGACTGGGAATGGAACTGGACCCGTTGGCTCACAGGTTGGCACTCAATCTACTGAGCCACAGCAATCAGGACTCAGTGTTTCTCTTTCACATCAATTTCTCTCTCTTTCTCTCTCTCTCTCTCTCTCTCTCCTTTCTCTCTAAAATCAATGAATATATACTCATGTGAAGATTTTTTGTAGAAGAAACTCATTCTTGTGAAAACTCAGCTTTCTCATCTATTAAACTGATATTTAATGAGCATTGTATTCTGAGGATTAAAAAGATGACACTCATGAAGAAAAAGATAAGATATTAAATGTTAGCTACCTAACTCTTCTTAAGCATGTTACTCCTAGCACAGAGTTCCTCAACCTCAGGACCACAGACTGTTACTGGTATTGGCCTGTTAGGAACCAGGCCGCACAGAAGAAGGTGAGCAGGAATGCAATGAACTTGAATCATCCCAAAACTATCCCTGACCCCTGGTCTGTGGAAAAATTATCCTCCAGGAAACTGGTCCCTGGTGCCAAAAAGGTCAGGGCCCACTGCCTTAGCAAATTGAATTCACTAACACAATGTGAAGGTACTAAATATCGTGCGTGTGTGTCTGTACATGTGTAAATACAATAATTGCTTCACCCCACAAGAAAAAATAATGTTATCTGAAATGTTTACAGTTAGGTTAGAAACTTTTCCTGAAGAAATTATTTCAGTTTCATTTATAATCTACACAGATTCTGGACTATAAAGCAATAATATATAGGTTAAGCAATGGTTAAGCAATTTTGAGACCAGCCATGTGAAAACATTTTTAATTATTTACTATGATGTATCAACCAAGTTCAGAAGGCAGATTAAAAAAAAAACATGTAATTTTCTTTGATCGATGTGATAGAATTACTCTTTCTTGAAAGCATTTTTTGGCACATGAGGACATCTTAAATAATATGTAAGAGGCTTGATGTTTTGAAAAGCCCTGAATATCTGCAATACTACAGTTTTCAAATGGTGTTGGAAATAAATCAATGTATAAATCTCATGGATGAAAAGTCTAGTTCGCTTGAGCTTATGTGCAATAAATTTTTTAAACAATGTTTATTTTAAATATGTATATCTTTTAATAGTATGCATGGGCTGATAATAGTCCTTCCCTTTAAAGAGGCATCATGGTTGTGTCTTCCCGGAATGACAGGCAGTTCTGCATTACCACTGATGTAACAGAAGAGTCACTCAAAATACCACCTGGAAATCTGGAGGAACTGAGCTTCTTCAGAATAATTTTTTTTCTGAGACAAAATTAATTCACCAATGAGTGTCTGCAATGTCCTCTTGTCTACCTAAACAACCTTAGTTCGTTGAAGTCTTACTTGACATTAAAGATGAGAGAATAATGTTAGAAAAAAGCTTAAAAAACACTGAAAACTACTTATAGCAAGTCCTATTAAATAAACTTAAGAGAGGGGAAATTACACTACATGTTACCAATGGAAAGCAGTTTGTTATAATCAGGGACTATGACTTAAATAGTGCTTTTAATAAACTGGACTTCTTTTAGCCCCACGACATTAAATAATACCAATGTAATATAGCCTTACTGTAATGTTGCTGAAAAGTACAGTAGAAGATGAGAAAAAGAGCTTTTTATCTACTTGATTTGTCTTTCTTTTTCTGTATTTGTAAATAAATTATTTTGCTTGTAAAACACACTATATTGGATCATTGAAAGGGTAATGCATTTTGTTAAACTGTAAGAAAAATTATGAATGGTCTTAGACAAAATTCTTTGTAAATGTGAAGAAGTCTATTAACCACCTATAAGGTAGCTATACGCCTAACATCACTAAAGTCAGGCACTAAACAATTATGTGAACACATAAGAAGAAACTTCTTAAATACCAAATAGAACATAGATAAAATGATAGACAGAAAATAGAATTTGCAAATAGAATACAAAATCATCTGAAAATAAGAAGTGGCACAGAATACTACATTAGTGTTTTATGGGCCCTTCTTATGATATTTCCTATCACAGAAGGAAGCCTTGATACCGTAATCACTCTCTCTCCACAGCGAATATTAGTTTGTTTCATCATTCATTTGATTGGAATGGTAAGAATTTCAAGATCTGAAGCTTTTATTCCTGGAAAGCTCCTTTATTACCGGCTTTACCCTGTATAGTGACTTTCCCTATGCCATTCTCCTTTAGAACTGCTGGTCCTTCTTTATAACAGAACAGGAACTGTCTTTGGGTTCTGCTGTTGGCACCATCATTGCTAATGGTACAGCTGGTAGGATTTTAATCACTTGGAAATACTCTAGGGGTATTTGGGGATGAAAGGATTTTTACCTGTGCAAAATGTGCGCAAGAAGCCTTGCTTAAAATGTGCATGGAGTTTCCTCTGCTTTCGGGGGTTCCATACATTACTTTTACAACTATCTAGGGAGCTCTTTTCTGTCAGTAACTGTGTAAAGTACCGAATGTATAGAAGAGGCTGCCCAGCCTCTGAAGGAGCTCACAATCGATTGGACTCACACAGAAAATATTCACTCTATTGATTCACTCTATATCCCAATAATGGACACAGGAATGACCACCAACCTTCATTTAGCAAAGGCATTTAGGAAAGATGGATGAGTTAAAATGTTAAAGAATAGGTACTCTTTAGCAAAAGAAGGCTGGTGGGGGGGTGTGCATTTGTGTGCATGTCAGTTGAGTGCTGGGGTCTCTGATTATGTTTCCAGGCAGACGGAAAACCTTGTGTAAAGGTGCACATATGTAAGATTTCACAGTATTTTTTTTTTTTTTTTTTTGCAATACTGGAATAGTGGAATAGTTTAGCCTAGCTGGTATATAACAGCCAAGGTTGAAATAAAAGAGCATTCTAGAAGGAAGGAAAGAAGCAGATGATCTAGTAAGGATGTGCTTGAAGAATTAGCTGGAAAACAGGTTTATGATGTATTTTCCTCTTTTTGGCTGTCCTCATCAACTGGGTCTGAAATTATTATTACTACCTCTAGTACCACCCTCACCAGTACCTTTGCTGAAATCTCTGTATAGACAAGGTTTGTGCTAAATGTTTCACACACATTAAATCCTTTTACACATCAACTATATGAAATTTATTATCATTTTGAATTTTCATATGGGAAATTTTAAACTTAGAGGTTATATAATGGTTCAAGTTGTACAGAAAGTAAGTGTTAGAATATAGTAACACATTCTCTTTTTTAACCAGACTACCAAACTGTACCTGATAGCTCTGTTTTATTTTTCTTGTAGTAAACCCATGTTATAAATTTGTATTCCCAAGTGTTATAACCTGAACTTTCTTAAAAAGGATTAACCAGTGATAATCATTTCTTCAAAACTAGTGAAAAGATAGAAAATTCAATCTTGTGTAACTTACTTCCACATGTTCTTTAAAAACTGTTATATTTTTTTTCTTTCTTCAAACATCTTTCTAACACCCCCAACACACATGTTCAGAGATGATATTTCCACAAAATTTATTGGAAAAAAATAGAAGTCATCAGATGGGAACTCCCTCATTTTTTTTTAAATAGCGACTCTAAAATTCACAGCCATATGCTTCAGGCTTTATTTTTTTTACTCCCTCTCTCTAGCAGAAGCCAATTTCTTCCCATTTTCTCCCTGCCTCATCCTCTCTTTTTTTCTAATGAAGTCACACCCTCAATTTTTGCCACTTTCTTCTACATAGTCAGACATTCCTTACAAATGGATCATTTGAATTACCTACATTTCCTATTTACAAGCCTCCCTTGATCTTACATCTCTTTCTTTTACTATATTTTCCTTAGTTTTTCCTCACTATCACAGTAAACTTTCTGGCATATTTTTCTATACACATGGACTTTAGTTCCAAATAATTTATTCTTTTTGTGTAGAGTGTAGAGAAAGGGAGTAGAGGTTAGGGTGAAATAGTCATAATAAAAATGACTAGTTAAAATAAAGATTGGAATTAAATAATATACTACTCCTCAGGACTACATTTGGGAAAAGTGAAATGCCCCATTTCAATGCTGCTATAACTCCACTGTCTAGGTCATTAGGGCAAGGGTGAAGGGGCAGTTGTCAAGGTTTGAAAACAGTAATTAGCCTACTGACGCATAGCAGCTTCAGAATTATCTTATCCTAAGGTCTTGGTGCTGATCTATGTAATTTTCAGCTCTGTTTAGGATGATCAGTGAGAAGTAATTCCGCTAAAACCAAATTTAGCAAACCAATCCCTCTCTTCTAGCTGGTTGTGCCATGAAACAGCTAGAATTTGTACCATTTTGTGAATGTTCAAAAGCACAGGTGGTTCTCTACCTGACTCTGGAGCCATGGCTTAACTGTGCTCATTCATTTTCTTACTCCATGGGAAGGTCCATCCATTGTTCCCTCAGATGTCCCCTCATATGCTCCAGTATAGCACCTCTATGTCTATCTGTAGCACAGTCAGCATGGGCGATCATGCACTAAGGATGGAAATTAAAGCACCAAATGCAACTCCTAGCATTGAATATGGATTCTATTTCTCCTCCAATAAGAATGTCATAGAGTGGGCCTACATATCTTGAAAATATGGCCCCAAGAAAGTTTCAGGCATCCGTAAGCTAACATAGAGACAGGTCCTTAGACGTATGAGGTTCTGCACAATCTTCTTTGCCTTTACTTCATCCTCAAAATATTCTGCTTCTCTCGTATCTAGGCTTTAGTCCTTCTGGTTTCCCATCAATTCCTTGTGTGTTACACTCTTCCCAACATCATACATGGTATCTCCTATATCTAAAATTATCGTTCCATTATCATTCAATTTCTCTATAGACAGATAACTCACAATAATTCTTTGAGTCTTAGGCCAGATATTACTTCTCCAGAGAAACTGACTTTTACCTCCAAATCTAAATTTGGAGGTCCTGGTTAGAGTTGCTCTTGTAACATAGCTATTACCACTTTAAAGTTTGTTTTGTCATTAAATTCTCAGCAGCTATCACACATTATTCACACACAAGATTTCTTCAAATAGTATTTTTAATGAATAGATCAATGAATGACTATATGGATGAGTGATGAGTTATTTATTTTTCTAATCTCTGAGGCAAATGGGTAGGAGACAATAATGATCAGCACCCATTTATTTATTTAAAACAGCAAACTAGGCCTCTTTGCATTTACTTTCTGCTATAACCTTGACAGAAATTCTATGGAGGAGTCATGATTATTACATCAAAGATTTTATCAAGGAAATAATCTCAGACATCCACAAATTTACTCAAGGTTAGAGTGTCTCTCTTTACTTACTACTTGAGTAGGTCTATTTGATTCACTTGAGTAGGTCTATTTGATTCCAAACACACTTCTCTAAGAGATCCCCCTTCAAAGATAGAGACCAAGACGACAAGTACGGTGGGTGTGGTTTAAGGGATTGAGGGATCAAACAAATAGGTGAAAGGACTCGTGCACATGGACAGCAGTGCGGTGATTGTGGTGGGGGACGGAGTGTGAGGGGGCTAAATGACAATGGAAAAAATACAAAAAAAGACATCTTTTAGTAGAATATATCCACATTTGCATTAAAATACCTATTTCTGATGTAAGAGCATGATCTATTGCACAAATTGATAACTTTTTTCACCAAAATTAAAGACTCTAGTAATAAAAATATGATCCTATGTAAAAGACATGGATTGAAAGAATAAAGTTTGCAAAACACGTATCTTAGGACTTGTACTCAGAAAGTATAGGTAATTGTTAAAACCAGTATAAGAAAACAGACAATTCAGTATATAAGTGGCTAAATTGTTTGAACAGATACTTCACCACTGTGCATATATATATATATATATATATATATATATATATATATATATATATGCGCTTATGTTATTTATATACATATATTTGGCAAATAAGCATTTACAAAGAAAATAAGCATAAAATTATTAGGAAAATGTAAATTTTAGAAAAAATCACCTCAAGTGAAAAGGCTAAAGTAAAAAACAAAAAATTGGCAATGCCATGTACTGGCCGAAATGTGGAATATCTGGAATTCCCATACACTGCTGGTGGGAACAAAACATGCTACAGCACTTTGGAATCCATTTTTAAGTTTCTAATTAAGTTAATAGACACTTAGCATATGATTCTGATATTGAACATCCAATCAATTAATCAACAAAAAAATAAAATATATTCATGGCACAAAAATCTATATGCAAATGTTTATAGCTGCTTTATTTATAACCACCCAAAATTGGTAAATCCAAATACCCTTTTACAGATGAGCACATGAACAAACCACAGTGTACTTTTACAATGCTTTTTATTACTCAGCAAAAAAAGAAACCGTTGGTACATACAACAACATGGATGCATCTAAAGGAAGAGAGCAAGACTGAAAACTCTCCATATATTTATATGGTATTCAAAAAAAGGTAAAAGTATATGGACAGCAAATATGGTTGTTAGCGGCAGAGAGTATGAGACGGAGTTGATTTTAAAGGAGATACAGTGGGTTTGTTTATTGGTGATGAGGGCAGGCTTTATCTTGATTTTGATACAATATAAAATGATATTGTTCTAGGATATCTTGAACTATATACTATAGTGGTTTTATTGTATATAAATGTTCTCAATAATCTTATTTTTAAAACTATTAATTTTCATAAAATATATAATTCCTCCACACTGAAAATTTCATTTGTTTCAATGTAGAGATACATCAAAGTGGGGCTGTCCAGAGGTAACTGCACCTTCTGTTAATGCCAATATAGAAGCATTGTGAACTGTGACACAGAATAATCTTGTTATTAACATGCTTTATTACTGCATGGTTAGGAACTACCATGAGTCAAATTGTATCCTGTTTTATAAATAGGCGTAAATGATTTAATGGCATAATTCCATGTGGCTGTCCTAAGGAAGATATGGAAGAATAATTCCTAAGAATTGCCAAAATGTTTACTGATTGCAAAATAAAGTAAATAGGGGCATTTTTCTCATTGGACTCATTCAGGAAAAAAAAAAAAGTTTTTTTTTTCTTGTTGTTTTGTTTTGTTTTCTGCTAAAAGCCACAGACAGGTAAATCTTCTGCACCTCTGTAGTACAGGAAACATGAGGAAAAGCTGAAGCAATATACCCATATGGCAAAGTCATTCTTGGGGCAGAACAGGTGGCTGACATTTTTCTATGTTGAAGATAGCACTGTGTATCAAAAACCAAAAAATGTAGAGAACCACAGGATTATAAACTATGAAAATAATTACACATAATCAGACTAAAGGTCCTATTTTTGTAGTAAAATGTACTAAAAAATGCAGCCACCTCTTGCACGTCTGAAAATATTTTAGGTAATATCTCTTTCATTTTCATTATACAAAAATATCCCTGTGGATAATTATTTAACCAACTGTACATGTGAGTTCCTTTTAATATGATAAAACTTTCCCTGGTGTAAGGAAAGTTTTCTGGCCCCTTGGCATTAAATGTGGGGCTCCTGTGTGTTCTTTGTTGTGGGGTGAGTTGAATTCTTCCTACGTTATGCTCCAACTTATATCTGCTGAGAAATATTCCCATTCATGTGCATCTTCCTGGCATTTACTACTAACACCTGTGACTAGTGATTTATTTTCCTTTTTTCCTTGACTCAGGACCTAGTGGTATTGTAACAAAAAATGCAAGTTTGGCTGCCTGCTGCAACAAAAGCCAAACTTGTGAGACAGATGCTGGTGAAAAACGAAAGTGGTTTATTCAGGTGCCATAACCTGGGGAAATAGTGGACTCCTATCTCAAAGACCATTCCCCTTTCTGCTTAAGCTTTCATTTCTTATAGGGATAAGGATAAGGAGCGGAGGGCATTCTTCTATTCAATTATCTTGCTAGTTTTTGGTTGCTTGGGCCCTGTCCATTCATCCTTCTGGCTTTCAGGGCTTGGTCCTTTCCATTCATCTTTCTAGCTATTGGCTAGCTCAGATGCCCCTGCTGCCATGTTGGCTAAAGCAGGAGACTCCCCAGTGCTTTGGCTGACTGTCTATGGAAACAGTATTCCTTAAAGGGGGCTGTTTAGCTGAGGCACAGCATATAAAATCAAGTTCTCTGACACACAGGAACAGCATAAAGAGAGTCCGATTTACCAGGTTTTGTTCTGTTGCTCATACCTAGAAGACAACCCTCATGTTCCTAACTTAGTGAAATGATATTTTTCTATACTAAAGGAATTCTGGGTATATATGCACTAAATATATATGTGTGTGTATACAATTTAAATGTTACTCAGTGTCTACACACTTAAAGGATTTATATGTTAGTATTCATGAATCAGGGGCAAATAACCTTGTTAATTATTTTCTTATTATTTCTTAAGTTTACTATCAAATGGCTCTATAAACAGCATCAAATTAATCCTGCTAGATATCTTATTGCACTAATACATTGTTTCATATCATGAAAAACTTTCTTTTTATGTTTCAATGTATCTAAATAGGAATGATTTCAGGTAGTTTTTCATTTTGTTTAATTTTTCAGGAAAATCTTCATAATGGTGGCAAATGCTTTAATGTGCTAAATGCCCAACAATATTAATGCTATAATTATTGAAGATTTGTTTAGAGGTAATGAGCTAATGTGTTGGCAGAATTTGTAATTACGAAAGCCTAATGTTTGGGCATTGGATTCACTTCCCCACAGAAACACACACTGAAAAGCAGGGTTGTAAATCCCTGTTAACAAGGCATCCAGTAACACTTCCCTTTGGCCATCAGTTTATGTGGCATTCAGCTGTATGTCCTGGATGCTCTGAGTCCTCATAATCATATTACGTCTGCTCTTGCTTGTTCTGGAACTGGCAGCCTCGGACATAGTGAATTGATTTTTAGTTGGCTCTTCCCTATTTTATTTCTGGAAGGGGAGTCAGTTGAATAGACTCAATAATAGAAAATACACCTTCACAAGATTTAGGGTCAGGCTCTTTACTTTCAGTTCTTTATGGGAAACTATCTTACAAGAAGATATTTTTTTAAAGCATTTTATCTTTAAAATCTCATGTTCCAAATTCATATTAATAATAAACTCTACTTTGAAAATGTTATGGGTAATTGAAAGTCTCCAAAATAAAATAGTTGTACAATATGATACTCAATTGATATTATAAAATCTCAAATGTGTACATACAGTATCTGTTTTATGGGAATTTTTAACATTTAGATTACTTCTCCTCACAGCTTTTCAGAGTATATACTTACCATGAAAACAAGCAAAATTGAAAATTGGCAATATTAAGTGAAGTTCTTTCTTCTTTATATTTCAATTTGCATTCCCCTAAACCTTGATCTGAGCCAACATTAAAGAGTATCTTCTAATCCCTTCAAGCAGGCCATAACCAGAAGACTTTTATTAAGATGTTAAACAATAAGTAGTAGTCCAGAACTAATAGGAAGGTAAATATATTCTCAGTCGCACGGCACCACTAATGGTCTCTGACATCAGTATAATAGATAACGATATATATTTGGTACTATAATGTAGGTCTTACTCCAAAGATGAGAGACACTAAGGAGAGTCACAGAACCTGGTTTGTGGAGCCGAGCAAGGCTTATTAATGGAAATGCCATTTCAGCTGAATCCTGAGAAGTCAGTAAGTGAATTATACATAAACAAAACTAAAAACTTAGGCTGAGGTAAGATGGAAGTTACCTTTACATTTTTCACTGAATCATCTGGATTTTACCAAATAGTCAGCAAACAGAGGATACTTGAAGATGATGGTGAAATAGGTGGAAGTTACACTCATATCCTTCCAGATACAAACTGGAATTACTACTAAAATATAAAACAACCAACCTGAATAACCAACTGAAAGACTAGCTTAACAAAATACATATAACCAAAAATTTACAGAATAAGTCACACTGAGAGCAGCAGGAAGGGCAAAGATGTGAAAAGGGCTGGCCCCACACACATGCTTCGGCTGAAAATCCGGAGGGATTGATCAGCTGCAAGGATTCCTCATGAAGAGGGAGGGGCCTCAAACCCATGCCGGACTCCCCAATCCAAGCACAAAAACTGAGAAGAGATGCCCATATAACATCTGGCTACAAAAATTATCAGGTATCCTGTCTGCCAGGGAGAGACATAAGCCCGTCAGAAACCCAGGTGCCTTTTTAAAGGGCCAGCACACAAAATCTCATTTGCAGCCACACACCCTGGGCTTCCTCAGAGGGAGAGTGGATTAGAGTAGACTAGGTTCCTGTGAGGACAGACTACATGGTGTAGCTCTGGAGACAGTGCTGAAAGGAGAGCATTAAGGGTCTCTGTGTTAGGTCCCACCCACAGACACTCTCCTTAAACTGCATCAGTCTGGAGGGCTGTACTAACCCCACCCTCCACAGTTGCTGTTTCCCCACTGGCTGAGCTCCTGCCCCGCAGAGGATTCTGCTGCTTAAGCCTGTGGTGTGTACTTTCTTAAAGGGATTTGAGGGTAAATTCAGAGGGAGTCAGACACAGAGTTTTAAGGCTCTGGGCCAGGGGCCGATTCCCCACCACTTGCTGCTCATGAGAGCAGCAGCAGGGTGCTGGCCCTTGCCCCAGAGCAGCTGTCCCAAGCACCCTGTGAGCCAGAGCTGGAGCACCCTGCCCCCTATGGGAGAACTACTAGCTCCACCTTCATGACTCCCCCATCTCCCTGCCTAGCATGTAGTCTGCAATATTGTCAGAGGTTGTGGGAAGCCTGGTCCCACAGTGCTGTAGACTCTCCATAAGGTCTGAGCAGACTCTGGGGTAAAACTCATTTGTGTGGTTCTTGGGTGGTGACCATTTTCTTTCTTTTTTTTTTCTAAAGTATTTTATTTTAAACATTTTATTTATTTATTTTTCTATTGCAAGTTTATTTTTTAATTGTAATTCTCCTTGCATACACCAATGGTGCCATCATTCACACATAGAGCTCTCCCTTCACATGGCCAGCTCTTGGTCTGTTTGAGCCTGATTAATTCTGCTGCCCTCACCCTGATGAATCCCTGAGACTCCACTCCATCTCAAAAGTCTCAAGGCACCTGGCTTGTGGTGGTTGACTTCGGTGCAACCTGAGACTGTTGCTGAGTAGCATCAAACCAAGTACTGGCACCAAGATTAAACCTATATCAATATGAACAACACTTGCTCTTATTTGGTGACTCTCTGAGAACCTACCTCATACAATTTGTTACTCTAAGAAGCTCTTTCAGTGACTGAGCCTAATCCTAACCCGCACCTTAACCCTGATGGAAGGTGAAGGTGAATCTCAGAGAGCCTTGGGCCTTTTGCTGACCTGTCCTCAGGCTTGGTGTTGGTGGAAACAGATCTTGACCCCTCCCATGCACACCCAGGCAGCAGAGGTAACCACAAACTGTTGATCACTTCGTATCTCTAAACAAGTAGCCCTGGACCAATCATAGGTAGCACCTGACCTTTACTGGAGTCCTTTCTAAGAGGCTCTAGAACCAATACACCCAGGGGCAGATTCAGACCATTTCAGAGCACAGTCTAATTCACTCCACGAGTGGTACATCCAAAGGAAGATCTTGAATCTTGCTACTTAGCTGAATTCGTTCATCAGCTTTAGTAGTTTTTGATAGAATCTTTAAGATTCTTGTGTTGCAGCCAGTCAAGGCCTGACAGGCCCACTCTCGATTCAGGGAGACAGAAGAAAATGCATGGGGCTGTGGGGATGCTGACATGCCTTTATTCACAAGTGGGCGGGACATGCACGCTGCAAGCTGCGTGTCTCTCTAGTGAGAAACTCCTACCTGCTTAAGTACTACAGACAAACAAAGCTAACAAAAAGCCCCAAAATTATATAACATAGCATGATTCTGCACATGCGAGCCCATTTCATGTAATGGGAACCATTTATCAGATCGAGTCTCAAGGCTGTGAGAACACTACAATATCAGGCCCATTCAAGACTATGGGAACACTGCTTCCCTTAGGTACCCAGACACCTGAGTGAGGAAGCCAGACTGCCTGCACTTACCCTACAATTCTCTATATACGGTATCATGACACCTGCAAATAATGATATTTTACTACTTCCTGTCCAATTTGAATGCCTTTTATGTCTTCTTCTTGCCTGATTGGTGTGCCTATAACTTCTAGTACTATTTTAAATAAGAGTAGTAAAGGCAGACATCTGTAAATTGTTCCCTTTCTTAAAGGAAATGCTTGTAGTTTTTGCCCATTGAATATGATGTTGGCTGGGGGTTTATCACATATGGCCTTTATTACATTGAAATGTGTTTCCTCTATTTCTATGTTGCCACAAGTTTGTACCATACATGGATGCCAAATTTTATCAAATGCCTTCCTTGATCTGCTGATATGGTTATCCAATCAGGAGAGAGGGTGAGCATATAATCAATAAAATATTTGAAGAAATAATGGCTAAAAACTAGCTTAACCTGGTGGAAAAAACACACACACACACATTTCTGGAAAGCTCAGAGTCACACACAGATGAACATAAAGAGATCCTACTAAGGCACATCATCATTAAAATGACAAAAGATAAATAGAGAATGTTAAGAATCAGACAGAAAAACAAGTCAGCTACAAGGGAGCTCCTGTAACACTGTGACCTGATTTTTCAACAGAAACATTTCAGGACAGAAAAGATTGGCATGCAATATTCAAAGTGAAAAAAAGCAAGAATCTAAAACCAACTACTCTACCCAGCAAGGCTATCATTTAAAATTGAAGGAGAGATAAAAAGCTCCCCAGACAAGAAAAAGTTAGAAGAGTTTACTGCAACAAAACCAGTATACTAAATAAATAAATGAATAGTCCATTTAAGAAGAAGAAAGAAACAGAAAAAGGAACATACGTATAAAAAGTAAAACAGTTGTCTTGGCTGGTGTGGTTCAGTGGATTGTGTGCTGGCCTGCAAACTGAAGGGTCGCCAGTTCAATTCCCAGTCAGGGCACGTGCCTGGGTTGTAGGCCAGGTCCTCAGTTGGGGGCATGTGAGAGGTATCCACACATTGATGTTTCTCTCCCTCCGCTTTTCTTCCCCTCTCTCTAAAAGTAAATAAATAAAATATTTTTAAAAAGACTTGGTCATTTAGATTAAAAAAAAAAAGTAAAATGGCAATAAATACATACCTATCAATAATCAACTTAAATACAAATAGTTTAAATCCTCCAATCAAAAGACATAAGATTGATTTTTTCTTTTATTTCCATTAACTGAGGAGATATATCAGAAAAAACTATTGCTTACAAGCAATGTCTAAGATTTTTACTGCCTATATTTTCTTTTAGGATTTTTATGGTTGTGAGTCTAACATTTGTCTTTAATACATTTTGAGTTTATTTTTGTGTGTGGCATAAAACAGTGGTCCGGTTTCATTTTTCTGCACGTATCTGTCCAATTTTCCCAACACCATTTATTGAATAAACTATCTATAGCCCATTGTATGTGCTGGGCTTTCTGTCAAATATTAATTGAGAGTAAAGGTATGGGTTTATTTCTGGGCTCTCTATTCTGTCCCATTGATCTATGGGTCTGTTCTTATGCCAGCAACAAGCTGTTCTAATTGCTATGGCCTTATAATGGTTTGATAACAGGTACCATGATTCTTACACTTTGTTCTTCTATTGTGGTTCCATATAAATTTTTGAAATATTTGTTCCAGTTCTGTGAAATATGTCAGTTATGTCTTGAAAGGAATTGCATTGAATTTATAGATTTCTTTGGGTAGTATCAACATTTTAATGATGTTAATTCTTTCTGTTCATAAACATGGTATATTCTTCCACTTATTTGTATCTTCTCCAATTTATTTCTTCTGTGTCTTATAATTTTCCCAGTCAGTTTTGTTTTTACATTCTTGATTACATTTATTCCTAGGTATTTTATTCTTTTTGAGGAAATTGTGAATGGGATTGTTTTCTTAATTCCCCTTTCTGATAGTTGATTATTAGCATATCAAAATACAACTGATTTCTGGATATTAGTTTTCTATCCTGCTACTTGACTGAATTCATGCATCAGTTCTAGTAATTTTTTTGGTGGAATCTTTAGGGTTCTCTATGTACAGTATTATGTCATCTGCAAATAATGAGAACTTTATTTCATCCTTTCCAAATTAAATGTTTTTTTCTTCTTCTGATCTACTGCTGTGGCTAGAACTTCCAGTACTATGTTAAATAAGGGAGGTCAAAGTGGACATCCCTATCTTATTCCCAATCTTAAGGGGAACACTTGCAGTTTTGTCTGTTGAGTATGATGTTGGCAGTGAATTTGTCACATATGCATTTGATTATGTTTAGATATGTTCTGTATATTCCCACATTGCAGAGAGTTTTTATCATAAATGGGTTCTGGATTTTATCAAAGGTTTTTTCTGCTTCTATTGATATGATCATGTAGTTTTTATCCTTCATTTTGTTTATGTAGTGTATCACATTTATTGATTTGTGAATATTGTACCAATCTTGTGTCCCTATAATAAATCCCACTTGATCTTGGTGCATTATCTTTTTTGATGTATTGTTGTATTTGGATTACTGATATTCTGTTGAGGATTTAGCATCTATGTACATCAGGGATATTGCAGTGTCTTTATCTGGTTTTGAAATTGGATAATGCTGACCTCATAAAATGAACTTGGGAGTCTTCCCTCCTTTTGAATTTTTTGAAATTGTTTGAGAAGCAGAAGGGTTAGCTCTTCTTAGAATGTTTGGTAAAATTTGCCTGTGAAGCCATCTGGTCTAGGGCTTTTGCTTGTTGGAATTTTTTTGATTACTGCTTCAATTTCACTAGGTGCAATGTGACATTTCAAATTCTACGATTCTTCTTGATTTACTTTTAGAAGTGTGTATATTTGTAGGCATTTAACCATTTTGTACAGGTTGTCCAATTTGTTGGCATACAGTAGTTCGCAATATTTTTTATAATCCTAACTGAAAAGTTTTTGCAGAGCAGGGGAAACCATCAACAAAATAAAAAGAAAACCCGCTGAATGGGAGGGCACATTTGCTGATACATCTGAGGAGGGGTTAATATCCAAAATTTATAAAGCAGTTATAAAGCTCAACACCAAAAAACAAGCAATCCAATTAAAAAAATGGACAAAGGAGCTAAGTATACTTCTCCAAAAAGGACATGGATATTGTTGATAGACATATGAAAAGATGCTTAATGTCATTAATTATCAGAGAAATGCAAATTAAAACCACAGTGAGGTATCACCTCACACCAGTGAGAATGGCTATCATCAACAAATCAACAAACAACAAGTGCTGGCGAGGATGTGGCAAAAGAAGAACCCTTTTGCACTGTTAGTGGTGATGCAGATTGGTATAGCCGCTGGGAAAGCAGTATGGAGATATCTCAAAAAAATAAAAATGAACTGACTTATGACCCAGTGACTCCATTTCTGGGAATTAATCTGAAGAAACTCAAAATACTAATTGAAATAATATATGTACCCTTATGTTCACTGTAGCATTATTTACAATTGCCAGTGTATGGAAGCAGCCCAAGTGCCCATCAGGAGATGAGTGGCTAAAACAACTGGGACATTTACACAATGGAATACTACTCGACTGTAAAATAGAAGAAAATTTTACCTTTGCAACAGCATGGATGGACCCCGAGAATATTATGCTAAGTGAAATAAGCCAGTCAGAGAAGGACTAACACTGTATGATTGCACTCATATGTGGAATCTAATGAACAAATCGAAGTAACAGGGAAAACAGAGTCAGGCACATAGAGAGCAGGATGATAGCACTGGATGTGGAGTTTGGCAGTAAAGCAATTGAAGAAAATAATAAAAAAAAAAAAAGAACTCATGGACATGGATAACAGTGTGCTTATTATGGAGAGATGGGTTAAGTGGAGGTGGAAGAGGGTAAAAGGGGGATATATGGTAATGGAAAAATGCAATAAAATAAACTATTTAAAAAGATATAGGGTTGCTGAATGAATAAAAAAAGCATGGCCAATATATGTGCTGTCTACAAGATACCTATTTTAGAATGAAAGACACAAACAAAATAAAAGTAAAGGGATGGGAATATATTTCATGCAAATGAAATGAAAAATAGGGTAGTAATACTATATTAGACAAAATAGACTTTAAAACAAAAGCTACAATAAGAGACAAAAGCCCTGGTTGACATGGGTCAGTGGACTGAGCACTGGCCTGCGAACCAAAAGGTCACTGGTTCGGTTCCAGTCAGGGCACATGCCTGGGTTTCAGGCCAGGTCCCCAGTAGGGGATGTGCAAGAGGCAACCAATTGATGTTTCTCTCCCTCTCTTTCTCCCTCCCTCCCTCTCTCTCTGAAGATAAATAAATAAAACCTTTAAAAATAGAGACAAAGAAGGACTTTACAAAATAAAATAGTGATCAATTTAACAAGATGATATAAACCTTGTAAACATGTATGCATTCAACATAGGAACACCTAAATATGTAAAGCAAACCTTGATAGACATAAAGGGAGAGATGGATGGCAATTCAGTTACAGTTCGGGATTTTCATCCCCCCATTGCCATCAATGAATAATCATCCAGGCAAAATTTCAACAAGAAAACAGCTGCCTTAAATGGCACACTAAAACAAATGAATTTAATCAATATCTTTCACATTTCACACAAAGCAGCAGAATATACATTCTTTTCAAGAGCACATGGAACATTTTCTAGAATAGACCACATGTTAGGACACAAAAATTCTCCATATATTTAAGAGGATTTAAATTATATCAAGAATCATCTCTGACCAAAGTGGTATAAAAGTAGAAGTCAATCACAAAAAAAACAGACAAAAAAACCTTAAAAAGACATAGAGGCTATATAACATGGCACTCAACAATAAATGTTAACAATGAGATAAGAATAAAAATCAAAAGTTACCTCGAGAAAAATGAAAATGAACACACAGCAATATAAGATATTCGGGACACAGCAAAATAAGTCTTAAAAGGGAAATTCATAGTAATACAGGTCTACCTCAAGGAGCAAGAAATATCTTAAACAATCTAAACTTAATGCTAAAGGAATTAGAAAAAGAACAACAAACAAATCCATAAGTAAGTAGAAGGAAGGAAACAATAAAAATCAAAGTGAAAGTAAATGAAAGATTCTATAAATGCAATACAAAAGATCAATGAAACTCATCACTTGTTCTTTAAAAAGATAAACAAGATTGATAAACTCTTAACAAGACACAGCAAGTAAAAAAGAGAGGAGCCAAATAAATAAAATCAGAAATGAAAGAGTGGAAGTAACAACTGATACCATAAAAATACAAAGAATTATAAGAAAATATTAAGAATGACTAAATGCCAATTAATAGAACAATCTGGAAGAAATGGAAAAATTCCAAAAACATAAAGTCTTCAAAAACTGAATCAAGGAAAAATGGAAAATCTGAACAAGCTAATTACAAATAATGAAATTGCAATTATTTAATAATTACAAAGCAGTGATTAATAATGAAGCAGTAATTAATAATGAAACCATAATCACAAAACTCCCAGAAAATGAAACTCTTGGACCAGATGGCTTCACAGGTGTATTTTATCAAACATTCAAAACAGAACTAACACATATCCTTCTCAAGCAATTTCAAAATATTGAAGAGGAAGCAGACTTTCAAGCTTATTTTACAAGGCCAGAATTACCCTGATTCTAAAACCAGATAAAGAAAGTTTTCAAATAAAATAAATTAGAGGCCAATACCACTGATGAACAAAGATGAAAAAAATCTTCAACAAAATATTAGCAAACTAAATTTAGCTTTAGTTTGATAATGACTAACTTTAGTTTTGTATGATCATTAAAAAGATCATACACTATAATCCAGTGCAATTTATCCTTGGGATGCAAGGCTGGTACAATATTTACAAACCAATTGATGTGATACATCACATAAACAAAATAAATGACAAAAATATATGATCATACCAATAGATGCAGGAAAAGCATTTGACAATATCCACACCTATTTATAATAAAAAAACTTACAATTAATCAGAAATAGAGAAACATACTTCAACATAATAAGGCACATGAGTGAGAAACCCACTGCTAATATCATACTCAATGGGGAAAAAGTAAAAGTTTTTCTCTTAATATCAGAAACAAGACAGAGTGTTCTGCTTTCACCTCTCTTACTCAAAATTGTACTTACACACCAATGAGATCTGACTAGACACTTCTCCAAAGAGGACATACAGATTGCAGTGGGCATATGAAAAGATGCTCAACATCCATAATTGTCAGAGAAATACAAATCATAAACACAGTGAGATATCGCCTCACACCTTTCAGAATGGTTAACAAAAAAGACAAAAAAGTGATCCTGAGGATGTGTGGAACAGGGAAACCTGGTGCATTGTAGGTGGGGATGCAGATTTGTGCAGCCGCTGTGGAAAACAGTATGGGGGCTCTTCAAAAGATAAAAAAATAGAAATGCCTTATGACTCAGCAATTTCACTTTCAGGCATTTATCCTAAGAAATTCAAAACACTAATTTGAAAGAATATATGCACCCCTATGTTCATTGCTTGCCATATTTACAACAACCGAGATATTGTTGCAACTCAAGTACTCATCAGTAGACAAGTGGATAAAAAAGCAGAGGTACTGATATGCAAAGAAATATCACTTAGCCATAAAAAAATAATGCAATCTTACCATTTGTGACAGCATGAATGGACCTAGAGGGTACAATAATTAATGAAACAAGTTATTCAGAGAAAGACAGATAATATGTAAGTTCACTTGCATTTGGAATCTAAAGAACAAAGTTAAAAAAAAAAAAAGAACAAACTCATGGATACAGAGGACAGACTGGTAGTTGCCAGATGAGAGGGATTTGGGGGGACTTGGTGAAACATGTGAAAGGATTAAGCAGTACAAATTAGGGGGATGAATGGTAATGGAAAAATACACTAAAAATAAACTATTTTTAAAAAATAGTTTTACAAATAAACTATTTGTAAAATAAAAATAGTAGTTGTAAAACAGTCATGGGTGTGTAAAGTACAGCATAGGGAATACAGTGGATAATAACTGCGCATGGTGCCAGGTGGGCACTGCAAATAACTGAGGAGCACTTTGTAAGGATGCGATTGTCTAACCACTGTGCTGTACACCTGAAAGCAACACAAAATAATAGTGAGAGGAAAACAATTGAAAAATAAAAATAATAAAAAAAATTAAAACCCAAAATATAAGATGTTGGTGAAGGGATTAGCAATATATATGTACATATATCCTGAGGCCAGATGAAAAAATCTTCAACAAAATATTAGCAAACTAAATTTAGCATTAGTTTGACCACTACTAAATTTAGTTTAGTATGATCATTAAAAAGATCATACACTATAATCCAGTGGAATTTATTCTTGGGATTCAAGGTTAGTACAATATTTACAAACCAAATGATGTGATACATCACATAAACAAAATAAATGTCAAAATTATACAGTCAAATAAATGACAAAAACTATATATATGCACACACATGGACACAGACAACAGTATGGGGATAGCCAAAAGAACGTGGGGTGAAGGGAGGTGGAAGAGGGCAGGTGAGGGTGTTAATGTGGAGGGAAAGAGACTTGAGTTTGGGTGGTGAGCATAGGATGAAATATGCAGATGATGTTTTATTTATTGAGTTGTACCACCAAAACTGTATGGTTTTATTAACCAATGCCACCAAAATAAATTCACTAAAAATAAAAATAAAAAGTAAAAGAAAAGAAAAAAAATTATTTTGTACTGAAACAAAAGGTTCTCATTCATAAAAATTTTAAAAAGACATAAAATATCCAGAAAGGAAAGATAAAGTAAAGGGACAAGTTTGTATAATTTTTAGCGATACCATTTTATTCTTATTTGCAGCTTTTAAGCACTACAATTATTTTGTTTACTTAAAATGTTCTATATGCATATACTCACACATCATTTTAGATCAGTGAGTATATTTCATTGCAAAAAACTAATATTTTGAAAAATCAAATTATTCAAATTTATGTTTTAGTTCTTATTAGTTGTGAGAATGGTTTATAACTGATTAAAGCAAATCTATTAGGAGGAATAATTATTTAACAGTCTCAAAGTTTGTAATTTTGAAAGTTGGGGGATGACAATTTTCAAAAATTGTTTTTTAAAATCCCTCCCTAGGCAGCAGCAAACATTTAAAGAGAAATGAATTAACTTAAAAAAAAAAAAAGATAGCAAGCAGATAACAAAGTAATTAAAACTGAGCATGACATAATCAGTTTTGATATTTGTGCAGTGGACAAATAAGATCTAAAAATTGTCAAGGAGAATTTTGTAAGTTGCTTCAGTTATCAAGGTAAGGTGATTATAAGGACATGCTTTATTTTATGTTATTAAATATTTAGCAAGTGTTTTCTATTTTTATGTCACCAGTGATTAACTTCTCCATGAAGGCTTCTCTGTTGTTTCTACCAACCTTGATTTGATCCATTTTTAATCCTAATATGTATTTCTATAAGCAATACTGTTCTGATTACACATTAGCTTTTGTATGCTATTTAATCTTTACAATTTGACCATAAGTGTATCTCTTAGAACACATAGCAGAATGTCAAGTTCATAGCATTCATCCCATGGTAAATATACATATATTACATAGAATTAATTTTTTCATTTGTATCACTAAAATATAGTTTTAGTGTGATATATTTAGTATCTTAGTAAGGACACTAGTAAAACAACTGGAAGAAAATTATATTAAAAACAAAAGATAAAATAAAGTGCCATTTAATCTATTTCCTAGTGACCTGAAGATTTTGGTTTTGTACAAAACTTTGCCCAACAGGGAAACTTATGATTATAATATGACAACATCATAATTACTGAAACTATAAAAATAAGAATCTCAGACAACTGTTCATTATTATAATGCAGTTTAGTCTTTGACAATTTATGGACAGGAGACTTTGACAATTTATGTACAGGAGATTCTTATAAGATTCTTCTGCAAATTTTATTTTCTTATCCTATTAGGGTGGTTTTGTCTTACCTCATTACATTGCTATGATTTTATTCTTGTACACAACTAAAACATGAACAAATATAATTTTTACTGTTTGGAGTTTTATTTGAACAATAACTATAAACACACTACTAAAATGAATTGGGAGTGGTTAAAATCATAAAACTTTAATGCTATTCCTCACTTACTCTGTCTAGAAAGTTATGAATTTGTGGTTTTATTTCCTGTGATTTGTGGTAACACCAATATGTTGGGAAGAAAATAACTTGAAAAATTTGTCTTTAAGTTGATTTTATGTCTAAATAAGGTTTCTGTATTTTATTTATAGAGTAGTTCAAAGCACCACATTTTTGTGTTAGAAACCTTAATCAGTTTCAATACATGAGTTCAGAAAGGAATCCTGCACAATGTATCAACCTGAAACAGTGAAAATCTCCATGTAAGTTACCAGTAACTGATAACTTAAAATGAAGATGAAAACAATGAGAAGCTACTGCCTCTTAAATGCAGTTCTAAAATTAGCATGTACTCTTGGCAAAATTTCTCATGCCTTTTTTTTTTTTTTTTTTTTTTTTTTTTTTTTTTTTTTTTTTTTTTTTTTTTTTTTTTTTTTTTTTTTTTTTTTTTTTTTTTTTGGTACATGCTACCCACTCTACAGATTGTTATATACTTTCCCGGATCAAATTCTATCTGATGAATAATGTGCTATCAGCGAATCAGATAAATAAAACCGGATTAGCACAGTGCAAATTCTCCCTCATAATATTCTTCCAAAAGTGTTAGAGAATTTGGCATGGTGATGTGTGAGATGAGGCGCAGGAGGAGATTAACTACCAACATTAACCACATCTCATCACATCTCTAAGTCCTGAGTATATAGTACAGAATGCTAGAGTGAGAAAAAGAATAGTTCAATTGATGAGTATATTAGAAACTTCTTTATATAACAACATACCTGGAGTTCAATATTTCATAAATGGTTAAAGATGCATATATTACCAGTATACCTCTTGGCTGTTTTTTTCAGGAATTTATTTATCAAGTCATTCATCTTACGGTTTATAGGCTTTTACATTCAAGATGTGGTAATGAGATCTTTTAACAGTTGAGAAATTTCTAGGTTTTTAATGCTACTGATCAAACAACAGGATAGAAACATGGTAACCTATGACAGTTTCAGTGTGAACACTTTCTGTATCAGAGAGCAACAAGTAATTTGAACTTTATGATTTATAATTTCACAGGTATGCTGACTTCCCCACAAAATAGACGATTATGTGAACTCTATGTGCAACCTGCTTTTGATTTGGGTATATATTTTATTTTTTTCAATTTTGTGAACCAGTTTATTTTGTTCATTAGATTACACATATAAGTGAGATCATATGGTATTGTTCTTTCACTGGCTGGCTTATTTCACTTAGCATCATAATTTCCAGGTCCATCTATGTTGTCTCAAAAGGAAAGCATTCCCTTTCCCTTCTTATGACTTCATAGTAATCCATTGTGTAAATGGGCTACAACCCTTTTATCACGCACTCATCTACTGAGCACATATTTTAAGTAACCAGTCGCTAAAGTGTATGCTTACTTATTCTTATCTAAAGGAAAAATAATTCTATTTTCATTTTAGTTTGACATACAGGGGGAGCCAAAAACCCTGGAATTATCTTCTGGTGGGTGGGCTTTTGTAGTACATGCTTCTCACGCTAGGTGGGTGTTCTAGGAAGCTATCTATATCAGTGTACCAGCTGGTGTTATTGTGAGAGGCTGTGTTTGGCTTCAGTGAATTTGTCCATTTCATGATGGGTTATTTATGAACACACCTGTCCACATGGCGCTGAGGGTTCAGCAGTTTTTGACCAAAAACATCATGACCCCTGTGCCTCACCCTTCCTTTTCACCCAATCTTGTCCCAGTGACTTTTTTTGTTTCCCTGATGAAAAAGTCCTCAAAGGGAAACATTTTGCAGATGGAAAAGAGGTGAAACCAAAAATCAGCAGAAGCACTAAAAGGCATAGAAATTGAGAAGTTCAAAACTGTTTTGAGCCGTGGAAAAAAAATGTCTTGATAGGTGTACTGCATCAAATGAAGAGTGCTTTGAAGGTGGCTGAAGATTAAACATGTAAGAATAAGTACACAATTTTATAAATAAATGTCATTTTTGGGTCCCCCTTCATACTTTAATATCTTTTATGTAGAATTTCAAGTAAAATAAAAATGTGAGATACAGTAGTGCATTTGATTGCTTTTTCAGGCAAACCTGTCATCTTCCCAACTCAAAATTAAGCCAGCAAAGAAAAGATGCACCATGTGGTGTTAGCAGCATACTTCTATAGTCTTGATCATCTCATTTACAAGAGATGGTTTGTTTTTAATGGATACATTGTTTATTAATCCAATGGGAAGATTTTCATAAGTGAATTATAAGTATAGTTTTGCAGAAAAGAAGAAATAATAAAAAAGAATAAGTAAAAATAAAATATGAAGAAAAGCAAAGAGAGAAAAGGAAGCTACCAACCATATGACATAATTCTAATTTCTTCTATGTAAACTGTAGAAAAAATAATGTTCTTATAGAGACTTTTTCTATGCTATGTTTTAAAAATAGATGATTTCAGTTTTTAAAATACTTCATACATTAAATTTATATTCAACACTAAGTGAATATCTTCCTTAGACTAAAAACGCAGGTTCAATAGTGTAAGATAAAAATGCAATGTGCAGCGCTTCAGTTTAAGTCATCAAATTGATATTGAGTTACATCTTCCACAGGAAGGTGTTGTTTTCAAATTTTCATTACTCTGTTATAAAGTTGTAGTCTACATTCCATTTTTTCAAATAAGTGAGGCCACGTTATTGTTGATCTGACCATGGACCTGCTTTGATCCCAGTTTCTGTGAGTACCACCAAGGGTGGTTGTGTGGGGCATGGCATAGGAGTTGCAGAATAGAGTCTAAAATCTGTGCAACGACTCTGACCTACTGTGTTTAAGGTTGCCCAATAATGCCATTCCAGTAAATGTTTATGACAGGACTGTTGCAAAGAATGATGATTCCATTTGCTCATCTCTATCAGGCGTAGGGGGTGTCGCCTTGAGGCAGTGTAGCTTGGTAAACATGTTTTATTACCTGGAAAGGGTTTTATACTTTAAAGTAAAACACTATTTAAAATGAGAGGAATTTTCCTACCCTGTATGCAAAAGCAAATGAAATAGAATCACTAAGATGAGTTTGAGCTTGTAGTAATTAGAAGAAATATTATTATCTAATGGATCACGTTCTTTTTTAACATAGCCTATACCTGATATGATGTTTGCAAGCAGACTTGCAAAGAACTCTTGTTGGATGAAAATCACAGGTTGAACATCTTCATTTTGTAGTATGTGATTAAATTTAATAATACAGAAAGTTGATTATATCTAATAAGTTTAGCTATGGTGTGAGATCAGAAATATCTTTACACAGTAACATTCTCTTATATTAAATATACTCTTAATAAAATGACCATAACATAACACAATGAAACTCTAATAAAATAAGTAAAACATAGGGTATGTGTCAAATATCTATAATAATGAACCAACTTTATTTTTAATACATTTAAATGAGCAACTCTTTATGAAACTTTTATGTGAAATTCTAAATAGTTTGTTATAAAGGGACAAAAAGAACAGCTATTTAAGAATAAAATATCTTTATCTTCCATGCAAAATCCTTTCAGTTAACAAATGGACTACTACATTGTTTCTATGGACAGTATCAGTGCTCTGTGCATGTTTCTGTGCGTGTTTATTATAATCTTTATTTTACTAAAACCACAAAATTAGTACTCAATCTCTGTTTCGAGGACAATGCTGGGCGATGTATTTCTACATTTCTTCCTGATACTGATGTGATCAATGCCTACTAGAAGGGTGTTCTAAGAAACAGATTGCAGCCGGCAACATCGTTTTCTTTTTTAATGCAGGAGCTCCAAACAGGAGAGCTGTACTTGTGTTCGTGATAGTCCCCAAAAACACGTGGAGGAGCAGCTGCTGCGGATACGCCCTTTATTACTCACCTTACAGGGAAGCGCACGGATGACTGCAGCAGCGGGCAGGTCAGGCCGGCGACTGCTCCCTACCTCCGGTCTGTGTGCTTCTTGTCCAGTTAGGAGGGGACGCCGCGGAAGAGAAAAGGGAGCCACAGCACCATACGAAAATGCTACAGGGTTTTGATAAACACAACAGCACTGAGAAAGCCGCACTCCAGATACACCCTGTTTTCTTCACTTCTTATGGCTTCTGGCCAGGAAGCCACCTGTTCTCTGACGTTCCGGAGGGACCTTGTCCTGAGCCACCCACGCCTTCCTTCCTGTTTTACCTTTGTCTCATACACATATCAGGTGAATCATGAATCCCCTAACAGCGGAATAAAAACAAAGTTGCAGAGTGAATAAGAAAAGGCAACATCAGCAGCGAGAAAATGAGTCTAACTCTATTTTCTAGTATGTGTTCTGGCTAAAAAGCAAGTCTTACATTGTTTCACTTTAGATAGTTCCCTTTGACAAAAAATGACACAATAAGGAGTAAATTTCAAAGTGACCTACTGAATGAATACAGAAATGTTGACTTATAAGTTTACATTTCTTCTAGGCTCATGATACTATAATGAGAGTTATGTTGATAATCAAATCTCCAATTGATTCTAAATTGAGATCAACATATAAATTGGTTTTTGCCTTTTGCTTCAGCAGTGATGTTCAAAAATTGACTCATTCTCTTGTGTAGTAAGGAGGAAAAAACACTCTCTGGTCAGAGGCACAGGAATTCTTATTTCTAATTTTCATTTCACCAGATTTAAAATGGTCATGCGTCATTATGTTAAACCAACTTTTAGGCAATGCAATTAAATTCTTCAGGCTTTAAATGTTCAATTTATAAAGTGAGGACAATCAAGTATTTTAATTTTTCTCATTATGGATTATACCAGATATTCTTTGCTGAATTGATGTAAGTCCTTGACACTAACCCTCAAAATGTCTATACTTATTTTTGTTTATCTTGCAAGGCTCATTTTTAGTACTACCTAACACAAACTCTCCAATTATAAAATACCTTTAGAAAAATATTCATCCAACTAGTTGTCAATAAAAATGACAACTAGTCATTTGATTTAATTTAACTTCTTTTGATTTAATCTTTATTGTATTTTTCCCAGTGCCATTTAGTCTCCTTATACCCACGTCCCACAGCAGTCACCAAGCTGTTGTCCATGTCTGAGTCCTTTTTGCTTAACTTCTCCCCCTCCCAAAGCCCACCACTAGCTGCTATCCTGCTTGGTCTGCTGACCTGTCCCTATTACCCTTGCTAGTTAAACTTGTTCATTAGATTCCACATATGAGTGAAATCATGTGGTGTTTGTCTTTCTCCAACTGGCTTAATTCACCTAGCCTAATGTTCTCCAAATATATCCATGCATTCTCAAAGGGTAAAATTGTCTTATTTTTTATGGCTGAGTAGTATTCCATTATGTAAATGTCCCATACTTGTTTTATCCGCTCACCTCCTCATGGACACTTGCGCTGCTTCCGCATCTTGGCAATTGTAAATAACACAACCATTAATAACCAATAACCATTAATTTATTAATTATTCATTTTAATATTTATTAATTTATTGCTTTTAATTATTATTATTTTTATTTTGTTTCTCTTGCCTGGGAAGATATATCCAATAAAATATTGCTACAAGGAAAGTCCAGGATTCTGCTGCCTGTGTTTTCTTCTAGGATTTATATAGTTGCAAGTCTAACATTTAAGTCTTCAATCCATTTTTAATTTATCCTCTGTGTGGTGTAAGAAGGTAGTCCGGTTTCGTTTTTTGCCATATATTTTTCCAATTTTCCCAACACCATTTATTGAATAAACTATCTTTAGACCATTGTATGTACTTGCTTCCTTTGTCAAATGTTAATTGACTCTAAAAGTGTGGGCTTATTTCTGGGCTCTCTATCCCGTTCCCTTGATCTCTGTGTCTCTTTTTATGCCAGTCCCATGTTGTTTTGATCACCGTGGCCATATAGTATAGTTTGATATTAGGTAGCATGATTCCTCAACTTTGTTTTCCTTTCTCAAGATCGTGGTTGCTATGCAGGATCTTTTGTGGTTCCACATACATTTTTGAAATATGTGTTCTATTTCTGTGAAATACATCATGGGAATCTTGATAGGAATTGCATTGCATCTATAGATTGCTTTGGGTAGTGTGGACATTTTAATGATGTTAATTTTTCCCATCCATGAACACGGTATATGCTTCTACTTATATGTATCTTTGTTCAGTGTCTTATAATTTTCCAAACACAGGTCTTTTACATCCTTGGTTAGGTTTATTCCTAGGTATTTTAGTCTTTTTGTAGCAATTTTCAATGGGATTGTTTTTTAATTTCTCTTTCTATAGTTCATTATTTGTATAAAAAATGCAACTGATTTATGGATATTTTTTTTATCCTGCTACATTGCTGAATTCTTTTAACTGTTCTAGTCGTTTCTTGGTGGAATCTTGGGGTTTTCCATGTATAGTATTATGTCATTGGCAAAAATGGCAGTTTTACTTCTTCTTTTCCAATTCGGGTGCCTTTTATTTCTTCTTCTTCTTTGATTTCTATGGCTATGATTTCCAGTACTAAGATGTCTAAGATAGGTGAAAGTGGACATCCCTGTCTTGTTCTTGATCTTAAGGGAAACACTTATAGTTTTTGCCCATTGAGTATAATGCTAGCAATCAGTTATATATGGTTTTTATTCTGTTTAGTATGTTCCCTCTAATCCTCCTTTGCTGAAAGTTTTTATCATAAATGATGCTGGATTCTATCAACTGCTTTTTCTACATCTATTCATATGGTTGTGCGTTTTTTTATCCTTCTTTTTGTTAATGTAGTGAACCATGTCTATTGATTTGCTAATGTTGCACCAACCTTGCTTTCCTGGGGTAAATTTCACTTGATAATAATGCATGATCTTTTTGATGCTTTGCAATGTTCATTTTGCTAATATTTTATTGAGGATTTTAGTGTCTCTCTTCACCAGGGATATTGATCTATAATTTTCATTCTTTGCAGTGTCATTATCTGGTTTTGGAAATAGGATATTGCTAGCCTCTTAAAGTGAGCTGGGGAGCCTTACTTCCTCTTAAATTTTGTGAAATAGCTTGAGAAGGAGAGGTGTTAGTCCTTCTTGGAATGTTTGATAAAAGTCACCTATGAAGTCATCTGGTCCAGGACTTTTGTTTGTTGGGAGTTTTTTTATTCCTACTTCAATTTCATTAGGTGTAATATGTTTATTCAGATTCTTTGATTCTTCCTGATTTAGTTTTGGAAGATTGTATGTTTCTAAGAATTTATTCATTTTTTCCAATTGTCCAGTTTTTTGGCATATAGTTGTTTATAATATTTTCTTACAATCCTTATTTCTTTCGTGTCAGCTGTTATTTTTGCTCTTTCATTTAGGATTTTATTTATTTGAGTCCTCTCTCTTTTTTTCTTGATGAATCTGGATATAGGTTTGTCAATTTTGTTTATCTTTTCAAAGAATCAGCTCTTGGATTCTTTGATCCTTTTTCTAATTTTTTTTTTAAGATTTTATTTATTTATTTTCAGAGAGAGGAGAAGGGAGGGAGACAGACAGGGAGAGAAACAGCAATGTATGGTTGCCTCTCACATGGCCCCCACTGGAGACCCGGCCCGCAACCCAGGCACCTGCCCTGACAGGGAATTGAACCTGGACCCTCTGGTTCCCAGCCCGTGCTCAATCTACTGAGCTACATCAGCCAGGGCCTTTTTCTCAGTTTTTAGACTATATTTTGTTTATTTCTGCTCTGAGCTTTATTATTTTCTTCTTTCTACTCACTTTGGGCTTTGTTTGTTGTTCTTTTTCAAGTTCCTGTAAGTGTAAAGCAAGATTGTTTATTTGAGCTTTTTCTCTTTTTTTGAGATAAGCCTTTAATGCTATGAATTTCCCTCTCAGAATTGTTTTCCCTGTTTTCTACAGATTTTGGATTATTGTGTCCTCATTTTCATTTGTTTCCAGGTATCTTTGCATTTCATCCTTGATCTCATTGTTGACCAATTCATTGCTAATAACATGCTATTTAGCTTATATTTATGTCTTTGTATGTTTTTCAAGGTTCTTCTTGTGATTGATTTCTAGTTAAAAAGAATTGTGTTCAATTACAATCTTCTTAATTTATTGAGGCTTGTTTTGTGTCCAAACATGTGGTCTATCCTAGCACATGTTCCCTGGGCACTTGAAAATTATGCATTTCTGCTGATTTGGGGTAAATTGCTCCGGGGAGATCAATTAAAGTCATTCAATCTAGTGTGTCATTTAAGTCTGTTGTCTTCTTGTTGATTTCTGTCCGGAAGATCTATCCATTGAAGTCAATGTGGCGTCAAAATCCCTGACGATGACTATATTTCTGTCAGTCTCTTGCTTTATGCCCATCGAGGTTTGCTTTACATATTTAGATCCTCCTATGTTGTGTGCATAAGTGTTTACTAGGGTTATATTCTCATGTTGGATCGTTCCCTTTATCATTATGTAGTGTCCTTCTTTGTCTCTTACTATAGCCTTGGTTTTGAAGTATATTTTGTCAGATTAAGTTGTACTACCCCAGCTTTTTTTTTTTTTTTTTCTATTTGCATGAAATATTTTTCATATGTCTTTACTTTTAGTATGTGTGTATCTTTTAATCTGAGGCGGGTCTCCTGGAGGCAGCATAATATGCATCTTGTTTTCCTATCCATTCAGCTACCCTATGTCTTTTGGTTGGAGCATTTAACGCAGCCATTTACTTTTAAGGTGATTATTGATATGTACATATTCACTGCCATTTTCTTGTTAGACTATTTTCCTCTCTCCTTTTTTTTTTTTCTTTCTCTTTTTCTTCTTATTCTTTTTAAAGCAAGTCCTTTAACCTTTGTTGATATATTGGTTTGGTATTCACAAACTCCTTTAGCTTTTTCTTGTCTGGGGAGATTCTTATTTCTTCTTTGATTTTAAATGGTAGCCTTGCTGGGTAGCTGCCCTTGGTTATAGATCCTTGTTTTCATCACCTTAAATATTTCAAACCACTTCTTTCTGGCCTGAAATTTTTCTGATGAGAAATCAGATGACAGTCTAATTGGAGTTCCCTTGTATTTTACTACCTGTTTTTCTTTTCCTGCTTTTGAGTTTCTCTTCTTGTGTGTAAGTCATTTTAATTATGATGTGTCTCAATGTCACCCTCTTTGGATACAACTCATTGGAGACTCTCTTTGGAGCTTCCTGGACTTGTGTGTCTTTTTCCTTTACCAGGTTAAAGAAGTTTTTGGTCATTGTTTCTTCAAATAGGTTTTCAATCCTTCACTTGCTTGCTCTCTCTTCCTTCTGGTATTTCCTTTACGTGGTTGTTATTACACCTTATGTTGTCCACAATGGTTCTTAAAATTTCCTCATTTTTTTAAAATTATTTATTTTTGCTGCTCTGCCTGTGTGTTTTTTTAACATGTTTTCCAAATCACTGTTTTGATACTCTGCTTCATGTAACCTACTGTTTATTCCTTCTAGTTTATTATTTATTTCACATATTGTATTCTTTATTTGTATCTGGTTCTTTTCAATGGTTTCTGTCATTTTTCATGCTGTTGCGTGTCCTTATAATCATCACTCTAAACTCTCTATGTGATAAATTTTTTGTCTCTGTTTCATCTGGCTATTTTTCTGGAGAATTTCTTGTCTTTCCTTTGGGTCTATTTCTTTGTTTTCTCATTTTGGCTGCTGCTTCGTATTTATTTCTATATATTAGGTAGACCTATAAATACTCTGGTAGGACTTTGTCAGATGATGCCTGTGATTGGCCCTAGGTAACCTGTTTGGAGCTATCAACAATCCATAGTATGTGGTTCCCTCTGCTGGGCCTGTTTGTGTGTGGAAAGGACCAGACTGCACCAATGCCAGCTTTTATCAGCACCAGTCCCTGGGGATTGTCAGCTGAAATCTCTTAGAGCTCCAAGATACCATTCTTTATAGTTAAATTAATCAATGATATAGCCTCAAGCTGTAATCACCAGACCTGCTTAAGCTCCACAGGGTGGGGCAGAGTACTTCCTGTGGGTGGGGCTATTGCTTCCCCTCAGGCTGATGCCATTCAGGGAGTAGTGTTATGCTGGAAAAAGATGGTTTCTGCAGTATGGAAATGACTCAGCACAGGGATCTTTGCAGCTGGTCCTTCAGTTCTCTCCTCATAGCTAACAAACCTAGACACTCCTCAAGCATTGTTAGTCCATTCTGCCCTCCCTCTGCCAGAGCCCAAGGTAAGTGATTGCAAACAAAATTTTGTGTTAGCCCTTTAAGACAGCTGTGTATCCAGCAGTCTCTCCTGGGCAGACAGAAACCTTGCTGCTTTTCACAGCTGGATGTCATCTGGGTTCCTTTCCAGCTCTACTGCTATTTGCTGGGAACCCAGCTTGGGGTTTAGAACTAACACTTCTCAGAGAAATCCCGTGGCTGCTGAAATATCCCTCTGGAACTTAAGCTGCTGTCCCTGGGAGCCCAGCCATCCCTCTCTTGCCTCCTTTGCACTCCTTACTAGTCTCCTTGTGGTGAAGTGGTTTCTTCTCTCAGTCTGTGCTCATAAGGCTTCTCTCCAGCTAGTGTTCAGTTGTTTATTCTGGATAATTTTTCTACAATTTATTTGTAATTCCAGATTGGTCCTGGGAGGAGGTTAGTGTAGCTTCCACTTACTCCTCCGTCATCTTGGATCCAACATTTTTCTCAGGTGGGCTATGTTTGAAAGGGTCTCCCTTACATTGTTTAAATAATTTAGGCCTAGGAAATAGTTCATGTTAGCTAGTTTTTAATAGCAAATATTGCTGTTTATGGTATCAGACAGAGTAGTATTCTCTAATGTAGGGCAAGTACAACCTGATCAGGAAAAAAAAAAAAAATCTTTCTCATTTCTACGGTATGTCTATTTTATAATGGACAAAGCACAGCAATTTATATAACAATGAATATAATATATTAATATATTATTTTAGTTATAGGGGCTATGCCTCAAAAACTTTTTACTGACTCAGATATATTAGTAAAAACAATTAAAAAGACACTTTTGATGAAAGATTATCTGTTTCAATGCTATTGTGATTATTGATTTAGATTTTAACTTATTAAAAATATATGGAATGCCATAAAAATTTGGTCACTAGTTATCTTCATTGTACAAAGTTCTTATTTAAATAGTACATGTTCTCAAAGAGTGAATGTTATTCCTAAAATCCATATTTCTTATCAACTAAGATATTATTATTATATCACAAAGGAACTTCCACATTATGAGATAAATTCTCTACACCTTTATTTTTTAACTTCTTTAAGTGATATTTAGCTCTGTGAAACTATACCTTCCTGCTCAGGAGACAGTACATTTCTTATCTTTATCAATGACTTCCTTGATTATAATTAAAATAATCACAGCTGAAGATTTTATTTTGCTTTACTCGTATATTGACATACATGTCATCAAAAGATTTAAATAAGTATGCACACAAGTCTCAAAAGTTTCAGCGCCAATCATCTCAAGGAAATTAAGTACTGGTCATGAACCTTTGACAATTTATTGAGATTTAAAGAGAACTATGTACTATTTAAAATGTTTCTACTTCAGGTTTATTACTGTAAAATTTTCTTTGAAACTGCAACTGATTTTGTTTAATCAGGGAAAGCCTTGCACTTATCAGAAATTTTTTTTTTATATTTTTATTCTTTTAGATGACTATCATCAATGAGGGGGACAAAGAATAATGACAAGAATGAAAGACAATAAAAAGGGAAGTGCTCTTTTTACTCTTGATTCCTTCACTTGATGATTGTGTTACTTTGAAAACATCATTCAAATTTAATAAAGCCTCGTTTATTTTCTTAAAAATGCAGAATATACTATTGTTATTTCCTGCACAGGTTTTTAACTGATAGTGATTTGTAAATCATAGATAAGTAAATGTATATAATGTATTATTATTTCCACTAATCATTTCACTTGATTTCATTAACTCATCCTTAAGGAAACTTTTTGGAATACTTGAAAACTAGAGTAATAAAAGTGTACCACTTTATTTGATGATAATCATGTGCTGAAATTCTGAAATTTCACCTTATTTTTCTTAATTTTTTTTATATTTAAATGCATGTATATATAGTTTTTTTACTTTAAAGTTACTTTGAAAAGTAGAAAAAGGTTTACGTATAGGGTAGACAATTTTAAGAACATGTACCTTGATGCGGACTCTGGCCCACAGTGTCCATGGTGTTGTGGAAGAGAAAACAAATTCACATGGACTACCGAAGTCCTGTGGAAGAAAAGGGATGGCAAGGCCACTCTCTCAAGGGAGAGCACCTAGACCCTTGTTTTGACAGGCTTTTATTGGCTTTCTAATAGCATACGTCAAAGAAGGTTCTCATTCATTATGCTCAGGTTTGCATTAGGTGATTACTTTCTACAGATAAAAAAAGGAGAGGATGTTACTGATTACTTCCTACAGATTAGCAAGGAAAAAATGTTGCAAGTGCAAGGGAACGGTAAGAGTAATTGGTCTGGTTATATTCCATCTTGGGAGAATTAGCACAGACTTCAGGGATTTACTTTAAAGATATGCAGTAAGCATTTGCTGCTTCAACTCAGGGTGAGGGAGTTTTAGCAAGAGCAAGCCTCTCAAAGCAGCCTAGGTATAATGCAGGCCTGATTCCCCATGGGAAAGCCAATCCTTGGGTTTGCTATCCTGTGCGCTGCCATGTGTCTATCAGCTTTCCAATAGGGCTGTGCTACATTTGCCATTCCACACGGATAGGTGCTCTATACTACCTTTGGTGAATTTTACAAGTGTATCTATTTCCAAGTGGTAAAGGAGTACTTTGATTTTTTATTTTTTTGATCCTCACCTGAGGGCATGTTTATTGATTCCAGAGAGATGGGAAGGGAGGGAGAGAAAGAGTGAGGGAGAGAAAAATCGATGTGAGAGAAACATCCATCAGTTGCCTCTCATATGCAACTTGACGAGGAACCAAAACCGCAGTGTAGACATTTGCTCTAACAGAGACAAACCTGTGACCTTTCAGGTCACAGGACAGTGCTCCAACTTAATGAACCAATCTGGTCAAAGAAATACTTGGAATTTTTTAAAATGCCTCCTGATAGAATGTCCAAAGCAGACAAATGAAATATAAGGCTATAAGAATTATAGTAACCCTTCCCTCAAAGAGGATTCTGTTTGTTTTCAGAGATAAGCAAGAGTCATGATTACACAATGAATATTTATTGTTTAAATATTAAGGATGGATTGCAATTTATCAAATGCTTGGCAAAATTTATTTTATTATCAAGCCCAGGTTCCAGTAGTAATTTATTTCTGAATCTTTTCAAAGGCAGGAAGCATCATCTGTGACATCATAAATGTATGTTTATATTCTTCCATGTGAACAAAGTGTAACTGTATTTCTAACATCAGTTGGAGTATGAACTCACTCCATGGACATGTCTTAATATTCCATACTTATAATGATTTTGCCAAATATTGAGAGCTTAAGAAATAATGTTTAAGACATAAAAAAGGTAATAGAGTTGGGATAATGAGGTAAAAGACAATGAAGATTCAATAGGGAACAAAGAGAGTAAATTTTCATTGATGGAATGAGAGCACTCTTTTTAGAATGGATAGTTAACACTGTTGAATTCTGCAGATCAAAGTACAACAATAAAACAGCTATCAAATTTGGTAATTTGGATATCATTGGTATCCTTTAAGAAGATAATTTTATCAGGGATGGGTTTTACAGTAAAAGAATAATAGTTTGGGGAAAATAGAAAAGGAAAAAGGGAAGCAGTATTCACATGTAATTTTTTTTTGGAAGAATTGTAGGTGAAGAGATATCAAAGAGTAGAGTTACAGTGTTAGAAAAAAGCAGAGGTAATTAGATTTGGGGCATGGGACTAGCAAAGAAAGGCACTTAGAAGTGCACTTAAAAATAGCGCCAATGTGGGACTGACTGTGGGAGCGGGGTGGGTGGGGCCAAGGAGAGCAACGGGAAAAAATGAAAACAACTGTAATGAGACAGCAGTAAAATAAAAAGTAAAAATAAAAAAGAAAAAAAGAACACTGTTCATTCTTATATTCTACATTTATATTTACTTCTTTCACTTAAATATTCTCAGATTTTCTAACATTTCCACCAATCCCCTAAAGGCTAACTGTGTCTTCCTTTTCTTCCCTGTGTCTGAACTCTGGTTCACATATTGTTATACTCTTTCTCCATTTCTTTCATAAGAAGCCCTTTTTATATTGTGAAATATCATTCGCTCTATATAATAATGACACAAAGGTAAGTGCTTTATAAATAAATTAAATTAGGGTTAACAAATATGTACGCCAATGTCTCCATACCTGGAATACATGGAAGGCCTGCTAACTGATCTATGTACTTATTCTGTGTTTTATTTGCTGAAACAGCTTAAACAAAGAATTTTATTGAGCTTATCCCATTCAACGAAACATACTAAGATGAAACTTGGCCACTCCTGAGATAGTACTCTTGGTTAAGTTAAGGTAATATATTTAACCTGCCACTTCAAAGAAAAAATCTATTTTTTAAAAAGATTTTATTTTTAATTTTAGAGAGAGGGGAAGGGAGGGAGACAGAGAGGGAGAGAAATGGCAATGGGTGGTTGCCTCTCACATGGCCCTCACTGGGGAGCTGGCCCGCAACCCAGGCATGTGCCCTGATTGGGAATCGAACCGGTGACCCTTTGGTTCCCAGCCCATGCTCAGTCCTCTGAGTTACACCAGCCAGGGTGAAAAACTCTATTTTTAATCTAAGAGCTCACTTTGAATTCTAGGGAAGTTGAAGGGATATCCTCTTATTAATAGAGAGATAATATACATGCATTTATTTCTTATATTTTCAAAGAGTTTATTACTTGTACTATACTAGATACTCTAAAGGACCCAAAGGTGCGTATTAAAAATATCTTTGCTTATAATGATATTTCAGCCTGGTTAATGTCCATAATATACAGAATGTTCTAACTATATAGAATTTATGCGTGTTGTATACTTAGGTTGACAACTTAAAACTCATCAAACCTTAATTTATTAAGATGGGTACATACACCTTCACACACATGCACATGTACAATTTGACAGCTGAGGAGAAATAATACTTCTATTGTGAAAACACTAAAATGTTCATCATTTTTTTCTAATAAGTGAACTTCTAAATGATAGGCATTTTTTTAATACTTTTAGAGGAGAATGAACCAAATGGGCACATTTTTGTGGTTGCTTTAAACTGTGTTCACAAGGTGTCATTTCCAATACTCTTGCTGGTCTGTTCATCTTATTTCTTTAATCTTTAGTCAGAACTTCAAATGAAAGTTAAATAAAAACTTAACTTATCATTTAACTCCTAATGGATTTGAGACTTTTTGGATAAGGCAAGAGAGAGAAAGGAAGGGAAGGGAAAAGTAGGAAAGAAGGGAAAGGATTGAAAGAAAATGCCTGATTAGTAGCTGCATATCACATTTCAAAAGCTGGGTTGGATTGTTATGACCCAAAGATGACATTGAATGAGTACCTAGAACTATGTGAAAGTGCCCTGTGAACACATTTTGAAGATTATTATTCTTTTGCATCGTGGTCAGACTGTTTAGACCTTATGTCAATAATAAATGCAAAAGTACTACAAATATACTTTGTGAGTATTGAGTAATGCTACAGTTTCCAAATTTCAGCTTCAGGTTTATAAATCTGTTAGCCACCTACTTGGATAGAATATTTTTTGATTATTTATTTGTATTTTTTGTTGTTTTTTAAATTTAATTTTATTTTTTATTGATATTCAAATACAGTTGTCTCTGTTTTCCCCCACCACTCCCACCCCACCCATTCCTGCCTCCCACCCTGGAACCTACCCACGTTGGCTTTGTCCATGGGTCCTTTATACGTGTTCCTTGATGACAATTCCCTTTTTCCAGTTACTCCACCCCCTCCCCTCTGGTTACTATCAGTTTGTTCTTTATTTCAATGTCTCTGTTATATTTTGCTTGCTTGTTTGTTTTGTTGATTAGGTTCCAGTCATAGGTGAGATCAAATGGTATTTGTCTTTCACTACCTGGCTTATTTCACTTAGCATAATGCTTTCCAGTTCCATCCTTGCTGTTGCAAATTTATTTGCATTTATTCATGACAACCATAAATGCAATCTCTAGACATCTCTGAGTTTTTATTTCTTCATTTCTAAATCCAATCTCCTATATAAATTTATTTTTTAAATAATTCTCATGAGCAGTCTTTCCTCTCTGTTCACTTTATTCTCATCACGGTCTAGAACTACACAAAAGAAAGCTACAATAATTTCTCAGATTGTCACTGAATCCACCTTTTCCCTCACTCTCCCACACATTTAGATAAAGATATCTCCCCAGTTTACCTAATCATTAACTGACAATATAAGCAAGACCCTGTCTTTGCATGGTATGGTCTTTTCATATGTAGATTTCCAAGGAATCTAAGAACATACTATGATCCATTCTATATTTACAAATATACCTTATATTTCTTTGTGATAGGAATCTTACACTTTGAACAAGCTATTCATTCTTTAAATAGTCCCTCACAAGTTCCCTTAGGCCTTAAAGGCCCTCCTATCTCCTGGCCACACCGTTTAAAATGTCGCACTTCTTTCTTTTCAAAGTCCATTTAAATACCCTCTCTCCAGACAGGATGTGGAATTGTGTGTCATTGGTCAGGTCAGAAATTTCCAATGGGTGGGTCGGTTGAGTGAATTCCATTCCACTCATTCCTCCAGGGGTTGTAGTTTCTTCAGTGGAGGTAACTGTGTGATCTCTCCCTCAACACTATTAAATATGAGAACTTTTAATATCCAATAAAATCTAAACATTACTCATGAAAAGACATTGGTCAGTTGCATTATGAAGAGGCATAAAGTGTATTGATAATGACTGAAATAATTAGTACATTTATATAAAGCAGCAAATCTTATACTTAGATTCCCTAGTATCTAGCATAAGGTATTTTATTAGAAGACATATAAGTACTAATATATTGTAAACATTACCCATACAATAAATATACACTCTAGGTTTCTAATTGTGTGTTTTTAAAAATTGACATATATTGTGAGTTTAAGAATTGGTAAGTTACTATGAGTTGCTAATATGCAAAGAGTATATAATGTTGATGTATTAGAGAAAAACACCAATGTTTTAATATTACTTAAAGATGCAATATGATTTACAAAAGCCAATTTTTCCTACAAATAGAAAACATGGCATAAAAAGTACACATGAGCAATGCTTGTAAACACTGAAGCACCATTCAATTATATATTATACAAAACTGTGTGATATGTTCTATAGTACTATGACATATAGAAGTCAACTTCAGCTTGAATTTGTTGTGTGCAAAAATACATCAGAAACTGATACAAAATGAGGAGTGAAATATAAAAGGAAATCAAAGCCTGTGATATTATAACAATCTTTTTTAACATACAGACATGTCAATATGTGTTCTGATTTAGTCATCTCATAAAATGGCAGCACCAAAACTGTCAACATTTATTTAAAAAGGTCTTCAAAGAAAATTGAACTTTTACAGGAAATTGTGAGGTGGCATCATTCATTTTGAACGATAAATAAAGCAATGCTTGAGAACTGATAGAAGATTGGCAGTATTTCAGTGCAACCTAGTTATGTCCTTTAGTATTCATTGTGCATTTTTCTTGTGGTAGCGTCACCATAAAGCTTACTGACCCAGGCAAAACCTATCCGTAGGCAATTTATTTGGCACTTTTTTATGATTGTTTATTTTTTTATTATTTTTATTTTTTCTTAAATAATTACTTTATTGTTTTTCAATTACACTTGTCCGCATCCTCTCCCCTCCCCTTCCCCTCCAACCTCCCCTCCGTTCCCTGCCTCCCTCCTCCTCCTTGGTTCTGTCCATGTGTCCTCTATAGTGGTTCCTGTTTGTGCAGGTTTATATATCTGGCACCTAATTAAAGAAACACTTTATTTAATGTTAGAGACTATCAAATAAAATATATTTCTCATGATGTTTAGCATGTTTAAATTTAAACTATTATTTTAATGAAAAAAATGAAGAAATCTAGCCCACACTTTGTTCCTCTATAATAGAAAAAATATATGAATTTATATTGGATCTTGTCATCACATGATGTCAACTGGAGAAAATGATCAAGTAGTGATTAGCAGATATATATTTAGGGATACAGAACCCAAAATGAAAGTCAGTCTGCATGTGATTTACCTAAAACAAAATGCAAATATAAATTTCTGCCAATAATTTTTTACTTAATGTCATTTATTACAACGCATAACCACAAACTAATTATAAAACCATATCCTGTAAAGGGAAAAAATAAATTTAGTAATAGTAGCCAAAGCAAGGAATATGAAAGAACAGTCAAAAAAAGAAATTACTTTAAAGCCTATATGATAAAGTCCTTTTTCTGGTCATGGACAATAACAAGAAAAACTTTCCATTACTCTGTATATTTTAAAATATTAATTTGGATTTCAAAACTGATTTAATACTTAAATTCTACCCAGATTTTTACAACATTGCTCCATAAGTGTTATTTTAGTTTTGTGTTTAAATAGTAGTAAATAATAACTTAAAAATTAGTGGTATTTTAAAAACCCATATTGTTACAAAAGAAAATTTTCAAACATTTTCATTTATTCCCAAAGCTTAGTCACCATTACACAATAATAATAAATAAAACTTCCTTCAGAAAACAATTTTCATAATTTAATGGTCTTTGTACTAAATATCTTTGAATCTTTCCAATGTGTTTGAAAACTATTTATTTATTTAAACAATTACTGTGAGAAACTACTTTTTAAAATTTTTTATTGCGGTAAAACCATACTGTGAAATTTACCTTCTTAATGAGTTTTGAAGTATACGACACAATTTTGTTCATTATAATTACAGCAGTGTTCGTCAGACACAGAACTTTTTTTATTTTGCGTAACTGAAACTTTAACCTATTGCACAGCAACTCGTGTGACTCCCTCTCTTCAACCCTGGGCAACTTGCATTGTATTGCTCTCTGCTTCTGTGAGTCTGACTATTTTAAATACCTTATATAAGTTGAATCATGGATCATTTGTCCTTGTGATTGGCTTATCACACTTACCATAATGTGCCCAAGGTTTATCCAGGTTGTTGGATGTCATAAGATTTTCTTCCTTTCAAGGCCAAATTATTTTATTTAATTTTATGCATTCAACCATCAATGAGCATTTAGGTTGCTTCTATATTGTGTCTATTGTGAAAAATACTATACTGAACATGAAGGTTCCAATAGCTCTTCATGGTTCCATTTTCAGTTCTTCTGCATAAATACCCAGAAGTGGGATTGCTGTATCATATGGTAGTCCTGGTTTTAATATTCTTTAGGAAACCCACGCCACTTTTCATGGTGGCTTCAGAGTTTACATTTCCACCAACAGACTGCAAGCATTTTGATTTCCTACATCCTTGCCAATTCTTTTTTTAATAGCCATCTTAAAATGCATCAGGTGATTTTGATTTGCGTTTCCCTGATGATATTGAGCTTCTTTTTATATATTATTGGCCATTCGTATGTCTTCCTTGGAGAAATGTCTATTCAAGTGCTTAGTCAATTTTATAATTAGATTTTTTTTTTTTGGCTACTGAGTTGTAGGAGTTCTGCATATATTTTTATATTAACCTTTTATCAGATACATAGTTTGCAAGTAGTTTGTACCAGTTCACTGGTTCCCTTTTCACACTGTTGGTTGTTTCCTTGGCTGTGCAGACCTATTCCAGTTTGCTATAATTCCACTTTTTCTGTTTTGCTTCCTTTGCCTGTGCTTTTGTTTTCCCAGCCAAGAAAATATGGACTAGACCAATGTCATGGAGATTTTCTTTTTGTTTTCTTCCATGGGTTTTACAGCTCCAGGCCTTTAATAAAACTCTTTAATCCATTTTGAAGTGGCTATTTAATATGGTGTAAGATGACAATACTATTTTATTATTTTGCATGTGGATATCCAGTTTCCCCAAAAACATTGTTTTTTAATCCCTGCTATGTAAATCATTATGTATCCATGCAATTAAGTGTCAAATAGCCATCAAGATATCATGTTTGCAAGGATTACTTAGGGACATAGGAAAATTCTCATGAAATCATGGAAGGTGAAAAAAAAAAAAACACAATGTAAAAATGAGTACAGTATAATTTCAGTTCTGTAAAACATGAATAAATAAATATAAATATAGATAAAACTTTTCCCTTCCCTTTTTCATAGCTGCCCCAGGATGAAGAGGAGGGTGTCTAATTTTTTCACAAATCTTGTTTCTTCTTCTAACCAAGCCTGAATGGTGGTAAGAAGACACACTTTTTAGAACTTTTTTTTTTTTTTAATTTTGGGAGTATGTTTGTTAAATCTGGAGAGAATAAAACAAGGATGGGCTTAGGATAGAAGAAGCAACAGGAGACTAGGTGGAATTGCTTCGGCTCTCTAGAAATGTTATAGGAAAGAAAAGAGCGTAGGCAGGGCTGCTTTGATTCACTGGAAAGTCAGAGAAAAGGGGGCCTTGGAACAGGTTCAGAGGATGAGCTGGATGAGCTGCCAATGCCCATTACTCCCTTGGTTGCAGATCTTGTGGGGATCCTTAGAGTTTAGGAGATGCACACCTGAGAGGGAAGAAAGGTCTGGGTGTACTCCTAGGAGGGAGAACTCCTTAAGAAATTTTAGAAAATTTAAGAGCTAAGTACTCCCTTCTCTTACCGAAATTGTAGGAAGGCCATATAAACATTTTAAACATCGAGGGTTTTTTTGGACTATAGACTTTTCACAATTTTATGGATTATCTTGATATCATTATAAAATATCAGAATATTGCTTTTTATTACCATACATTCCTTATGTTCCATATCATTGATTTGATTCTCAGCCTCATCCACTTTACTGTTGGTTTCCTGTAAATTGTTCTTTATTTCCATCAGAATTTCTGCCTGGGTCTTTTTTATGCTGTTGCGGTACTCATTAAGTCCCTTGGACATCATTATAACCAGTGTTTTGAATACTGAATCTGATAGATTGCTCATCTCCATTTTATTTCATTCTTCTTCTGGAGTTTTGATCTGTTCTTTCATTTGGTCCATGTTTCTTTGTCTCATCATTTTGTCACCCTCCCTGAGTTGGGTTCTATGTATTAGAGCTGCTATGACTCCCTGTCTTGGCAGCATGGCCTAATGTAGTAAGTGCCCTATAGGGTCCATTGGCATAGTTTCCCCTCTCACCCAAGCTAAATACTCCAGGTGTACCCTCCATGTGGGCTCAGTATACCTTCTTCTTGTAGTTAACTTTTGATTGCTACTGGCAGGTCAGTTGGGGGGATTTACCAAGGCCAGTAAGATGCAAGGACTGGCTGTATGCCCTACCACCTACCTCCACTCTCCATGGAGGATCATCTGTGCAGGGGCAGGGTGATGGTGCTTTGACATTGTATGTACCTGTCCTCTGAGGTTTCCCAGGTGGTGCAGGCCAAGGTCAGCCTCGACCTATGTTCTGCCTGGGGTCACCCAGCATAAGCTATAAAGTAATCTGCAGTTGGCTGCTACTTGTGCTGGGAGTTTCCAAGGCGGAGCCAAGTTCTGATGCAAAGCTGGCTGTTGCTAGTGCTATATAGGCCTGGGGATACTTAGCCTGAGATATAGAGGTTGGGGACTCACTGAGACTGGCTATTGCTTGTTTGAGAGGATTTAGGAAGATGCCTGTGCTGAGACCAGCCATTGATATGGAAAAGTCACTGTTAACAGCTTGAGTTGGATGGATTCTCAGGGAGTTCCTACAGCAGAGCAAGCTATGGGAGCCAGGTTGATACAGTCTCAGATATGACCCTCACTTGCTAACTCTGTATCTCTGTAGAGGGATGGCTCAGAAAAGGAACAATGGCCTCTGCAACCTTTCTGTCTGGGAGAAAGCTGTCCCCCCGCTTTTGCCCTAATGCCAGACACTTGAGTTCTTCCCTGTATGCCACTGGTGCCTTTCAATTTGCTCCCCTGGTACTGGAGCTCAGAGGGAGTGAGTCTGAGTAAGTCTACGTGTGGGCTTTTTAAAAGGAACTGCTTGGGAGTCCAGTAGTGTTTTTTTTTTTTGTTTGTTCGTTTTTGTTTTGTTTTTTTTTTTTCTTTCACCAACTCAAATCCCTCCATTTTTTATAGCCAGAAGTTGTAGGGGCTTATCTTTTTGGCACTGGAACCCTGGGTTGGGAGTATAGTGTAAGACTGGGAGCCCCCGCTCTTGAGGTATCCGTCCTGAATTTTTATCCACCACATGTGGGTATGGGACCAGCCTGTTCCATATCTCTGCATCTCTGTGTCTCCATATCTCCTACTTGTCTGGATGCATGTGGTTTCTTTAGTTCCATAGTTGTCAGACTTCCATTCAACTCGATCTCTGATGGCTCTGAATGATGGTTATTCTGTAGTTAAGTTGTAATTTTGATGTGATTGTTCTAGGAGGCAAGCTGTATGTACCTACACCTCCATCTTCACTGGAAGCCTGCCTCAAACCCCATTTTTTAATTGAATTGTTTGTTTGGTGTTGAATTGTACAAGTTCTTTACAAATGTTGGCTATGATCTCCTTATCTAAGCTGTTACTTGCAAATACACCCCCCATTTGGTTGGTTGCCTTTTTGTTTTGTTGTATTATTTTTCTGTGCAGAAGCTTTTTAATTTGATATAATTCACTTATTTTTGCCTTTACTTCCCTTGACTTTGCAATCAAATTCATAAAATATCATCCACAACCAAGGTCCATAAGTTTAATATCTAAGTTTTTTTTCTATGTAACTTATT
>PVJI01008369.1:0-71602 GCA_004026765.1 Micronycteris hirsuta
ACAGAAAGTTTAACATAAATTAGTGTTTATCTGCAAATGACCCACATTACAGTGAAAGCTGTTGTCCAGTAACCATCTGACAGATGGCTGTGTGAGCCAACATCCTGTACAATGGAAGGTAAACGGATTATTAATTTTTAGGTAATTGTTCCTTTACTTGAAACTATTGTAAAATATTATAAAATTAAATTACCCTATAGTAATATTCCCAAGCAGAATGAGAAAAAAGGCCTTACCTCATGATTATAATCCAGGATTCCTTTTAAAATTTTCTTTAGATTGCTTATCTGTTTAAAGAGAGAGAAAAAACTGGGTAAAAAGAGAATACAGATCAAAGTATAGTTTAACAAAAAATTTCTAAATCAACTCATCAAATCAGTTAATCATAAAGTAATGTAGAAAATAAAATCCAACAGCATATTTGAATTACCATCATTACCATAAAAGCACTCTCTATGGTCTAATTTATCTAATATATTTATGTAAGAAGTTAAGCTTCCAGTAATGTTAAATTTTTAATGTTATGACCACTGACAAAAATTGGAAGGTAACTAAATAAGACTTAACGGTAAGATTATTCAGATTTTCTGCAGCTAAAGAAAAAAATGTACCATCCTTAATGAAGACTTGAGTTCAGTGCTGTTTTCCCTAGAAAAGTGGAGTTGCATCTTATGTAGAAGTTAAGTTCTAAGGTTAAAAGCATTAAGCAAAAATTATAGTCAAAATTATCCTTGGAAATCTTTTAAAGTAACCTACAATATATATCTCCAAATTCCTCCATTGTCAGAAAAGACTGCTCTTTCTTTAGCTGAGCACCAAAGTAAATATTTAAGAGCCATAACATTAAAAAAAAAACAACAATCATATCATGAAATCCCAGTATAACAGTCTGCATTGCAACATACTTGTGCTATAAGAAGCGACCTAGACACAGATAGGAGGAGGGACCAACACACAGATGTCTCCCGATACTCACTCACTCCAGAGAATAGGTTCACTGGCCACATGTTATCCAGGTAAATGACAGGCAGAATCACTGGCACTATTTATTCGAAGCCAGTATTTTTTTTTAGACCCAATTCATACGGTTGCATTTGTGTGAAGTTAAATGTGCACAGAGTATGATTCTGCTGACCAGCTACCTAGCTGTTCCTAGCCCACGTTAGTACTTGAAGAGTCCTAGGACAGAAGGTGGTAGAACCTGCAGCCACCAAATAGAAGAGGCTGAATCACAGCACTGCGATCCAGTGGTTAATCAAAGACATACTTATTTTTAAGAAAAAAAATAATAAACTGAAAACTTGATTTTAAAAAATTTCATAAACTAATGTTTATACTTGTAGAAAAATTTGGAAATATGGAAAACATATTTATAATATACTTTATTTCCTCTATTCTTATACGTTCATTTTTTCATATTTGAACATTTTAAATTAGACCGCCTTAAAATTCAACGTGTTCATCTAAAATGGTAGTTTATTTCCCAATATTTTCTCATTATTAATAACACTAGCATCAAACATAACACATGCCATGAACTACCTTAGGTATTTTACATACATTAATTAATTTATATGAGGTGGATCTTATTACAATCCTTGTTTCGCATACAGGGAAACTGAGGCACAGAAAGGTTGAAAGACTTTCCCACTGATAGTAAATGGCAAAGCTGTGAGAGGCACAGGGCACTCTGGCTCAGGAGTCCATGTGCTCAGTCCCTGGGCTTCACTAATTTACACGCTGTCTCAGTGAGCAATTACAGATCACCTCCAGCCTTCAATTCTAGATGATTTCGCTATAGAGTATCTTAAGTTTCTAAAGCTCACTGGACACATGTGATCAAAAATCAACAAATATCACATACAAAGAAATAAAAGACTAATTTACAGATAGAAGAATAAAAAGATAATACCTTCAGCCTCCAATTATCTCCCACTTCTGTTTTGATTCTGTTCAGCCAATTTTCATCAAAATACGCAGGATCTCTATAAATAAGAAAAAGGTAGCATATTAAGATCATGTAGCTATCAAGCAAAAAAAAAAAAAAAGAAAACCAAGAAAATTGAAACCTATCCCATACCATCACTTAACTGCAACATAAAAATGAATTTGCCAAGTAACAGCCACTGAGTAACTCAGTACATGAAACCAGGTATCATTACAGATTTTTCTAAAATCAATCTGTTACCAGCTCATTAAAATATATACCCATTTTATCAGAAAACAAACTAAAAGATGAAAAATAACAACATAGTTAATATATTTTAAAAACAAATGACAGATAAGTACACTAACTTGGAATTAACATTCCAACTTTTACAGACATCATGTTAATACCTGAAAATTTTAAATAGACATAATTTTAGACAAAGGAAATACATTATGAAGTTTAAAGTAAATTTTTCAGTTAACATTTCAATGACCTCCATCATATAATACTTCAAATATCACCGATACTGTTTATAACGTGTCAATTTTTCAAAATACAGAACTGAGAACCTATTTTCTCAGATCTAACACTGGGCATCAGACAAAGCTGGACACCGCTTCTGTTTGCAAAGGCTTAAAATCTAACACAACATCGGTGTGGACAAACTGAAACAAGGGTTACAACCTGAATATACTTATGGTTATTTTTCTTAGGAACATCTCCTAAAATTTATAAACACTAGAAAGGAAAAATAAAAACAAATATAAAACTTTTTAGCCCAGCATGATCATTTCAAAGGTTCTGAAACCAAACTCTAAGAAATTATTTGTTCAACACCACAGAATGTCTGCATTCTCATTCACTGCCGCCCAATACCTCACACCTGACAGACAGCAGGTTCTCTGTATTTGTAGACTGAAATACATTTGGAAAGTGACAGCGTGTTCACTTAATAAGCTTCCAATCTACGACTTGGAGAGAATATATAGCAAGAAGAGGCATCTACAGGCTTCTTATATTCAGTGTGACTTTTCCTAGTAACAAACGTTGACTCACTAAGCAGAAATCTAGCCGTAACTTTGAAATTGTAGTTACAATTTCAGCAATGTTTTCTAAGTAGCCCTTAATTGATGCTCTCAGGCTAAGATAAAACAACATAAAAGTAATTTTCTCCAAAATCTCAATAGATTGTAGCTCTGCACAGACATGGAAATAACAACTGATAATGTTACTGGGAGTGTTCTTCATGAGTAAGAAACTAAAGATAGCTTACTATGTCCCAACGCTTGCTTAAAAAGAAAGAAAGAAACTTACAAAGTCATTTCCTTAGATTTTTCCAGTAACATCATATTTGGCTATAACTTATGTACCAGTCATAGCTTAAACTAAAGGATAAATCCATTCATTTTAATCCTAATGTAATTGCAGAAATATATAATGTCTGACTCAATTGCCTTCACAGAAAAAAATAAATTTTTATTTCTATTGCTAAAATTATTTAAGCACTATAAGGTTCTTATTGGACTCCCCCAAATTAAGATTGGGTCCAAAACAAACATTGTATTTGGATTCCATTCCTTAATATGGCATTTCTATTAGCAAACCTTAGTATTTTTATAGATACTTTGTTTCTTATACCTATTTTCTAATAATCTTTTAAATACATAAAAAAATATTTTGGTCTCCTGCCATTAAATATTTACTGGAGAGTTAGCTATACCCAAGGGAAATGGAAGAACATGTCTACTCAGAAAAAGATTTGTACACTGATGTTCACAGCAGCTTTATTTGTAATAGGCCAAAACGAAAATCACCCAAATGCTCATCACCAGATGAACACATGAATAGGTTATGCAACAGCCATTTGACGCAATTTGCACACACTGTGAATACAGGCAGAAACAGGAACATATCCCAGAATAATTGTGCTGCATGAAAGAAGCCACATCTCCTCCCTCAAAAAAATAAAACAGCCCTGGCTGGTGTGGCTCAGTGGATTTAGTGCTGGCTTGCAAACCAAAGGGTCGCTGGTTCAATTCCCAGTCAGGGCACATGCCTGGGATGCAGGCCAGGTCCCCAGCTGGGGGCGTGCAAGAGGCAACAGATCAATGTATCTCTCGCATATCGATGTTTCTCTCCCTCTCTTTCTCTCTTCCTTCCCCTTTCTCAAAAAATGAATAAATAAAATCTAAAATACAAAAAGAAAATATATAGAAAATGCAAATGAATCTGTAGTGATACAAAGCAAACCAGTGGTTGCCTGGAGACGGGAAAGGGGTGGCAGGAAAAAGGGACTGAAAGACTTTTTGAAGTGATGGATATGTTCATTATCTTGACTGTGGTGAAATGTATCAGACTGTATACTTTAAAAATGTGCGATTTATTGTATGCCAATTTCATCTCAATAACACTGTGAAAGAAACAGGGTGGGAAGTGCTAAAAGACATGAGCTATCAAGCCACAAAAACACAGGGAAGAACCTTAAATGTAATGTTGCCAAGTGAAAAATAAGCTGACAAAGAAAATTCTGAATGTCCTAAGTTAAATTACAGCAGGCCAGAGGGCAGAAGGAAAAAAGAAGGGGTTATCGGGTAACAACTGCGGTGCAGAATCAAGAAAAGACTGCTCACACCCCTCAGTGTATGTTGGAATAATTAAATTAACTTCCAGGTGGCTATTTTTTTTTTTTTTAAGTTTAATCTTTCTTGGTTTTTTTTCCCATTACCATTTGGTATCCTTAAATCCCCTTCTCCTCAGCAATCACCACAAGGTGGCTATTTCTAAAAAGGGAAACCAGCCAGATGCTACTGAACCCCAGGAGCCTCAACTTCTGGTTTTACATGTGAGCCTTCTGGACTCTGCTAAACTGGCCCTGCTTTAGCTTCTCCCATTCCTCGTGTCTACAGCTAATGTAAATTCTTTCGGAGCAGCTCACATCTTTCTCCTCCCTACGTGATGTATAAAAATGCTTGCAAAACTCTGGGTTGAGGGATATGTTGTGTTTTCTACCTAGCCGTGCTGCTGGTGGTGGTTCAGACCCCATACCCCAAGGCTGGCCTTCCTTTTTGCTAGCAATAGTCTAATAAACCCTTTCTTTTAAAAAGATACCATCTCACACCTGTCAGAATGGCTATCATCAACAAATCAACAAAAACTAGTGCTGGCGAGGCTGTGGAGAAAGGGGAACCCTTGTGCACTGTTGGTGGGAATGCAGACTGGTGTAGCTGCTGTGGAAAGCAGTGTGGAGTTACTTCAAAAAATTAAAAATGGAACTTCGTTATGACCCAGTGATTCCAGTTCTGAGAATTTATCCAAAGAAACCCAAAACAGTAATTCGAAAGGATATATGCACCCCCATGTTCACTGCAGTGTTATTTACAACAGCCATAATTCGGAAGCAGCTCAAGTGGATAAAACGGCTGTTGTACCTTTATAGAATAGAATACAACTCAGTCATAAAAAGAAGAAAATTTTACCCTCTGTGACAGTGTAGATGGACCTGGAGAATATTACACTAAGTGAAATAAGCCACGCAGAGAACAAGTACCATACGATTTCACTCATATACTGAAATCTAATGAACAAACTGAACTAACAAGCAAAATAGAAACAGAATCAGAGAGAAAGCAGGCTGACAGCCCCCCAAGAGGGGAGGCAAAGGGATCGAGCCAAAAAGAAAAAAGAACTCATGGACACGACAACAGGGAGTGACTGCGGGGGCGGGGATGGAGGAGGGGGTGGATGGAGGTGGAAGAAGGCATAAGAGTACAAAAACGGTAATGGAAAAAAACCCCAAAAAACCACAAAAAATAAAATAAAAAGACTTTCAGCTGTGGAAGTTAAAATTTTTGTTTAACAAAGCCAATCTGAAAAAGGCTATACATACTGTATGATCCCAACTGCAGGGCATTCTGGAAAAGGCAAACTATGTAGACAGGAAAAAGAACAGTGATCTGTGATTGGCAAGGAGCCAGGGAAGGAGTGATGACGACGCGGAACAAGGCGATGTTTAGGGTAGTAAAGCTAATCTGTGACATACTATAATGGTGGATACATGTCATTATGTATTTGTCAAAACCCACAAACCGTAAAGCACAGAATGAAGTCTGAACTAGGGACGTGGGTGGTAACGACGTGCCTTCACCAACTCTAACCCACACGTCACTCAGCCACTCAGCTGGGGATGCTGATAGTGGAGGAAGCTCTATGTGTGGTGGGGCAGGAGATATGCGGAAACTTGTCAGAATTTCCACTCATTTTTTAAAATATTTTTATTGTAGTAAAACTTATCACTTAAACCATTTTAGGGTCAGTGGCATTAAGTACACTCCCACTGCTGTGCACCCACCACCATCTACCTCCAGAGCCTGCGCATCCAAACGCTTCCACTGAATTTTGCTGTGAAGCTAAAATGGATCTAAAAAAAGTCTATTAATTGAAAAAGAAAAACTGAGGGGGACATGAACAAAAACAGAGAGAGAGAGAGAGAGAAGACAACAACAGAACTGGGAAGCTGGAAAGCAGAGGAACAGAAAATGACTTTAAAAACTAGAGAAAAAAATAAGTTATACTAACAATAAGCTTACTTAGATCTGTTCACAGTTGAGAAAGTTTCTACTAAAATTATAAAAATATATAGTTTTTCACTTATCAACTCAGACAAAATGAAAAGGTTTGTTACTTCCAGGAAAACGCTCTTCTCGGCACACCGACTTGACTGACTTCCGTCACACCTCTGTTCCTTCTGCGAGTTAATGTTTTAACCAACAGTTAAATGTTCAAGTTCTTCAAGGCTCAGGCTGTGCACTTCTTCCTCTTACCCCATACTCTTCCTTGAGTGACTTAATCTACACTACGGCTTCGATGAAAAAATACGCAAATTGGTTCTCTCCAGTTCCAGACCCCTCTTCTGTACTCTAGGCCTGTAAGGTCAGCCGCTGACTTCGTGTTTTCTCTTTAGGTCTCAAAAGCGGTAACAGTCAATGTTCCCCAACCCAAACTCATGATACATCCAGCTCTCCTCCGTATCAGATCCCCTTTCGGGGTCCCCACATCAGTGGTTTGCACCCTCTTCTGTGTATTTGCTTAAGTTGGAAACTTAACAGTCAATTTTGATAACTACCTTTAACTAACTATCCCATACCAATCATTAAAACTTGGTTTGTTATACCATTTTGAGTCTACCTACTTATCTTGATCTCCTTTGCCACCTCCTAGTCCAAAGCACCATCATTTCCCTTCTGAGTTATTGAAAATTTCTTTCAAACTGACCATCTAACATTATTATCTTTTCCAATTCATTTTATACCCACAGCTAGAAAATTTTCAAAATATGTATCTATGTTGCCCTGGCTGGCGTAGCTCAGTGGATTAAGCACGGGCTGGGAACCAAAGGGTCCCGGTTCGATTCCCAGTCAGGGCACATGCCTGGGTTGCAGGCCAGGTCCCCAGTGAGGCCATGTGAGAGGCAACCATACATTGCTGTTTCTCTCCCTCTCTGTTTCCCTCCCTTCCACTCTCTCTAAAAATAAAAAAGAAAATCTTAAAAAAAAAAAATGTATCTATGTTAACCTCTCCCCCAAAATAAAACCCCTCCATTGCTTCTCATGGCCTTTGGAATAAAAGACATGAGTCCTACACGATCTGGCTCCACCTACCTTTCAATCCTCCTTTTGTATCACGCCCCCAACCCTTTTCTCTAGCCACTCAGACCTCTTTCTTTCTACGGTGTGTTCACCATATACCATCAGCCTATAAGGCCTCTGCTTATGCTCCTCCCTTTGCTAAGAAACCTGTTTCCGAGCATCCTTCGGGTTCAATATATCTTTATTTACTCAGGTAGAATGTTCATGACTTCCCTGATCAAGTTACATATGGCTCGTACAAACTTTCGTAACACTATGTATTCCTCCTCTGCAGAACTTGTTATTGTAGCAATTTTGTTTTCATGGTTATTTAAAAGCTGTTTTTCCCCAGGTTATAAATTCTCTGAAGGCAATTACCCTGTGAGTTGTTGCTTATCCTTGTACCACCAGTGCCTGACCCAAGCAGCCGTTCAATAAACATCAAACTGACAACAGAGGAATTGAACTTCTGGAGAAGCTGAATATATTATAGAATTACTTAAAATAGATGATATGCAACAGTATGAATGAACCTCACAGACATTATAGTGAGTGAAAGAAGTTGGAAATAAGAGTATACACTCTATGATTCAATTTATAAGATATTCAAGAACAGAAAAACTAATGATGTAGAAGTCAATCATCTTTGGGGCAAGGGATATTGATTAGGGAGGGCCATGAAATGAATCTTGGTGCTAGAAATGTTATATTTCAATCTGGGTGGTGGTTACATGGATGCATGTATAGATTATACATATACACACAACATACATAGATATACAAACACAAACTCATCACTTTTTAGGTATGCTTTTCTGTATGTGTTATATCTCAACAAAAGGGGAAAAAGGAAAGCATTTTGGGGGAAAAAGTTAAAAACCTAAGTATTGATGAGAAATATGCCTTCAAGACTTTGGTAAATTAAGGTAACCATTTTGTAGAATATAACGGTTTCTTTTTATCTTTATTTGGTAAATTGATATAGTCTTCCTTCTGTTTTCTGCAAGTGAGAGAAATCCTACCCAAACTAATTTAAGCAACAAATTCATTTACTGACACATACTTGGTAGGGTCACTTAGCTATGTCTACATGCCCACAAATAATTTTTATTAAGAACTTCAGCCTTGGTTGGTGTGGCTCAGTGGACTAAGTGCCAGTCTGCAAACCAAAGGGTCGCCAGTTCGATTCCTAGTCAGGGCACATGCCTGGGTTGTGGGCCGGGTCCCTGGTAGAGGGTGCGTGAAAGGCAACCACATAATGATGTTTCTCTCCCTCCTTTCCCCTCTCTAAAAATAAATAAATATTTTTTTTAAGTTTAAAAAAAAAAAAAGAACTTCAGTGAAACTCTCTAGGCCATTCAAAGGCTAAATGTTATCAAGGTACCACTCAGAGGTGACCATGAAAATCACAAGATTACTCTGGTCAGGTTTCAAATGAGTCTTCTTGAGCTCTACCAAAGCCTGTGTGCCTGTATACCTGGAAAGATGTGCCATGTGAGTTACAGATGAGAGCAATAGCAAGCTATAGTTTTTAAGCATGAGTCCCCAATGCTAAAGGCACACAGATTCTCTGAAATGCAGGCATTTGAACTGCTTCTCAGTTGGGCAACTGTATCCAGCTTACTGTAAGGTGAGCAACAGCAAGAATTCATTTAATGATGGCAATGATTCTCAACAGAAGAGCAGGAAATCCTAGCTAGTCATACGCAAATCTTTTAATATCAGGCTGACAAGTGCTCAGGGCTTCAGAAGAGGAAAGTATCTCCCAAACTGCATCAAACCCAATAAATTCTTTTTTTAAAAAAAGATTTCATTTATTTATTTTTACAGAGAGGGGAGGGCAAGGAGAAAGAGAGGGAAACATCAATGCGTGGTTGCTTCTTAAGCGCCCTGTGCACCCCCTGATGGGGACCTGGCCCACAACCCAGGCATGTGCCCTGACTGGGAATTGAACCAAGCGTAGGGGTATGGCTGTCAATTATTTTATATGGGTGGTTAGAGAAAAACTCATTGTTACATGTCTGTATTATTACTAGGAGTAAGCTTCCTACATTCTTCTACAATAGCAAAATCTGGTTACTAAAATGAAAATTTCTGCCAAGTTTATGCTAAAAATTCTGCTAAAAGAATTCTGCTAAAACCATTGACGTATTATAACTATTACAGCCCTAATTAAACTTGCAGCCAGTTGATCTGTATCTAAACAAGTACATGCCATCAAAATTATCACTCCTGCTACAGTTCTTATATTATGTGCAACATACATCTCATATAAGCACTTTATTTTTCGCCCATGTTTTAATCTAATCAAATATCCACGAATAATGACATGCAAAAATAAAACAATTTATTCTTACATTTTTTGAAGAACCTGGGCCATCACAACCCCACTCGTTAAATCTTCCACGGTCTGGCATGGTGCATCCACATTAAATGTCTGGATCTGAAGGGGAAAAAGATTCCACTGTTAACTATACACATCTCTTGGGCTTCTTTTTGTGAGTACCAGCTCTTGGGAGTTGTAAAAAATTTTAAAAGGCAGAGAGTTGGAAATATTTTCCCTTATGGGAAATTTCCTTCGGGTTATTACAGTTTTTTCCCTTTGGCAAAAGAGAACTTATAAAGGACACTGGGTGACTTGACAGCATCCATCCTATTCACAGATGATCGATCTATGATAGTTATGGAGCCTTCATCCCATCCACCAATGACTGACTCGGGGACGCATAGGGCTAAGACCATTTGGACCAAAGAGATACAAGAGAATGCGTACTTGAACTTCTGGGAAAGGAGAGGCGATCTCTTGAAGTGAATCAACACGCTGCCCCAATTGCCACTAGCAGTCTCTTGATGACTATTAAGGGAATCCGTCTTGGGATGAGGCCAGTGCATGGAATGCAGAGAACAGGTACAGAAAAACTAAGTTCTGGAGGCCAAAATTGATCCACCAAATTTAAAAACCTTGAAGCCTCCTGTTATGTGAGATAAATCTCTTGTTTAAGCCTGGCCAGCTTGAGGCTTCTTTTACTCAAAGCTAAAAATATCTATACAGATGTAGAAGTCACATTATGGTTAGGTTAGATATTTAATTCACTTTGATTTTAAATACATTCTGAATTAGAACTAAAACTGCACTGGTCAACATGATGTGGCCAAAAAACAGCCGAAATGATTTCCATGAGTAAGATAATACAGCTGAGCCAGCAATGATTATACCCAGCAGTGCATGCAGGACTCAGAAGGAAATAAATCACTGAGGACAGACAGATGCAGGCCATGCTCTCACACAGTTTATAGGTCAGTGAAATGAAAGGGTATCACAGGAAATGTAAACAGGGAGCACAAAGATTATAAGTTAGAGTAGGATACAATCTAGGAATGAAAAGTAGTTTGGTAAGAAATGGGGGGTGGGGGAGGGTAGAAACTGGAGGACGAAATGGAACAGAAAAAAAAAGAGTAAAATGGCCCTGGCTGGTGTAGCGCAGTGGATTGAGCACGGGCTGGGAACCAAGCGGTCCTGGTTCGATTCCCAGACAGGGCACATGCCTGGGTTGCGGGCCAGGTCCCCGTGAGGGCCATGTGAGAGGCAACCATACATTGCTGTTTCTCTCCCTCTCTTTCTCCCTCCCTTTCCTTCTCTCTAAAAATAAATAAAAATAAAATCTTTAAAAAAAAAAAGAGTAAAATGGTGAAAGACAGGGGTAAAGAGAACGCATGATCGTGCAAAACCTCACAAGTGATGTTAGGACGTTATCCCACGAGCAATGGGAGTTAGCAGGAGAGTGAGGCCAGGCAATCTACATTGTATAGGGGTGGGCAAAAGTAGGTTTACAGTTGTGAGTGTGCAAAACACAGCTTATTTTTGTATTATTATTTACTAATTATTGTATTATTTTCCATGTGAACAACTGCAAAGCTACTTGGCCCACCCCTGTATAAAGACCATACTAATTCTTTTGAGAATCAGTATCATCATTAAAGGAATTCTTGCTGTTGCTCACCTTGCAGTGACCTTGGAAATATTGGGACTAACACTCAGGTGACCATCTGTCTTCATATACATTTTTACTGATTGGATTATACATCTATAAGATATTTCAGGGTAGCAGTACAATAAAATTTAGAGATAAGTGCACCTAACTGCATTAAGGCATAACATGTTACCTGAAGGATCACCACCTTTTTTGTAAAACGAAGAAGCCATTTTAACCCCACCCAACCTCCACACCACCCTCCCCAGCAAAAGCACGAGAGGAGTAAAGCATGAGATCACCTGGACTTAGTGTTTCTAAAGCAGCGGTTCTCCACCAGAGGCAGCGTTACTCCCTGTGACACACTTTTGGTCGCAACAGCTAGGTGGGCGCTGATGGTATTGAGCAGATGGAAGCCAGGGGCGCCACTACTCAATGTCCTGTAACGTACAGGCAGAGCCTACACCAATGTATTAGCTGGCCCCAAATGTCGATAATGCTAAGGCCACCAAACCCTTCAGTGGAGCAGTGGTTCTCAAAGTGTGGTGTCCCCAGGCTACTAACAATAGCATCACCTAGAAACTTGTTAGAAATGCAGAGTATCAGGCCCCAGCCCAGACCTACTGAATTACAAACTCTGGACATGGGGCCTAGCATTCAGTATTTTCACAAGCCCTCCAATGCTGTTGATCAATACTAAAGCATAAGAACCCCGTCTTAGTTCTAAATTGAATGCAATCAAAACACAGAAGTGAAACTACTTGTCCAAAGTCATCTACAGTATGAAATAAAAATCAGAATTTGAACCCAGGTGGTCTAATTTCAGAACCTATACTATTGACTACCACGTTATACTCTCCCTCTATTAAAAATAATTTAAAGCTTTAAAAAAATATGTGCTTTAACTTGTGTATATCTGATTTCTTTATCTGTCCATTAGAGGACAAAAATTATTAGAGAATGGACTTAAGCAAAGCACAGAGAATGGAAAGGGGAACACACCATCATACACATTCTACCCTCCTTAATTTTACACGCTAGTGTGCACCTTATAGACTGCTAAATAAGTAGTATGAAAATTATAAGGAGATGTTAATGTGACTGGGTTTCCCAGAAGAAATATACTGGCCTATGTGATTGTAATTCTTTTTCCACTCAGCTTCTTGCCATTAACTGGTAACCTCCCAGATTTTTTCTGGTTTTTCAGTCTCTATAACCTAGGAAAGAGCACTCCTTTCATGTACAATTCAAGAAATTAGGCTGACAGGTGTACTAGGCAGGGCAGATTTTTCTAACAGGTAAGAATCCATTTTTGACTCACGGGGTGGGGAGAGGAGGTAGAGTGGAAATTTTCAAGCACATCCGGCTGAACTTGCTTGAAGCATGAACTTTGATTTGGAATTTAAGTTTAATGTTTCCCATTGGTAGAGAAATACTTTTTCTTTTTCTTCTTCTTCTTCTTCTCCTTTTTGTGGTCCAAAGGACAGTTTATTTAAAACAAAGGTGACTGGTGTAGGAAGAAGGGATACTTGTCTTGTCCTAAGTATTCCTCTTTCAACAAAAACTTGAAACATTTGGCTCTTGGGCTAGTAAGCTCTCTGGTACAACAGCAATTTATTTAGCATTTAGGGCAAAGAGATGTTCCACAGAAATGAATTCTACATAGGTGACTAAGAGTCATTCCATAAAGTGCTGAGCTTTTATTATTTTTACTATTTCTAGTGGAAGGATTTCTAAAATGTACTATATACCTCTAACCTCAAACTGAATGCTGTATAGTTAAACTTTTATTTGAGATTCAGGATCATAATGGAGGCTCTTGAAGTTATCCAAGACTCTCAGCTCAACGACTGAATCATCCAGACCAAACTTTGATTTCTTGCATCTTCTATGTTACTGACAGCTGTATGTATTTTGCTGAATACTGCAGTTACCCTCTAACCTGCTATGTGCAAAGAAACCACACAACTTGGCTATAAGCTTATGTAAAATAAAGTAAATTATTCTAAATAGGAGGCTTATTATCTTTGGAGTGTACTGCATACATTTTCCCCTTCCATTTAATTTTAGGATTCTGTTCAGCATTAATCTGGCCTCCAGACAGGAGCGGAACTACGAGACTGAAGGTACACTTTCAGTTACCGCAAACATTTTCCACATAAGCACTCACTCAGCTTTTTATAATGAAAACTAAAGGGGAACAAACATAGTTACATTTAAACTCAACTTTGCTTTGAAACGTTTCAATGCATAATGTTTTAAAATGTTTCCAAATCTTAGAATTGTACATCTTTGTATGAACTCTGTTCTCTAGTTTTCTCCCTGGTAACTTCTAACCTTATCTTCTCCAGAAATTGTCCTTGATGAGCCTTCCAGTGGCATTTCAAAAAGGCTTTTCTTTTTGCCATATTCCCTGACCTCTCTCAACAGCTGATAACCTGGACTACCTGTTTTGACATTTTACCAGATTCTAAATAGATGCTCTGACATTGTGTGCTTCTGTTAGCAGCTCTTTAAACTTCCCTGTGTTCTTCCTCTATTATTTTTATTAGCATTTCTCACTCAAATAACTGCACTACTATCTTTTAGCAGATGGCTTTGAAATACACCTCTTTGTTTCCATGACTCCTCTTTCTAGACTTTAAACAATGTAGCCCTACTTCCAATTCAATTAGCTTCCTCCTCTTTGCCCTCTTGCCTCTTTTTCTAGCATGGAGGGAGCCTCTACTTTGTACAGACTCAAAAACGCACATCTTAAGATCCTCAATCTACTGTTTACAACCTCTGCCAAACCTATTCCTCCCACATTATCAAAGAATGTGGTAATTCTTTCTTTTATCGCTCCTCTGCCTAGTCAAACCTTGGCCACATTGTGCAGCTTATCAGTTTTTCTCTCCACTAAAATACAGCAGTGAAACCCATCTCCCAGCCTGAAGTTGGAACGCATTACAGCTGTAAGCTGTGTGTTAATACTATTGCAAACAACCTGAAATCCCAAGAATGGCCCAATAAAAACCTTCATGAATATTATCAAGCTCTGCCACTGTATGTATTGTTTTAGAAGATATAGTTTGATTCATGACAGAAGCCAAATTACAAAAACTTCACACTATTTTCACTACATTTGTTACAATGATGCTTCTCTAACCTTCTAACCTTCCCACCAAAGTGTCCCCACACAGGACAGTGACGTCTACACTCCAGGGATCTGAACTTGTATCAAGGCACCACTAAAAGAATTTCTTTGACATTTGTGTTTTACCTTTAACGTTAATACAAATAAGACAGTTGCCTCCATAAATATGCCAGTGTTTTATTCTAGAAATGATACTTAACATTTTTAGAAATGAATAAAACGAATGCTCCCAAAAGCAGCACTAGGTTTATCCCGTGGTTCTGAAGACCCCTACACACACGCGCACACACCAGGAACTGACACCACAGCGAGAAACACACAATCAGAGGGTTTTATGTCCAGCTCTTGAAGGGGCTGCTCAAGGCACGAATGGGGGCATCAGAATCGAACACATATTTACTTTAAAAAGTGAGGATTTTAATAAGCGTTTAGTAATTCCACATTAGAGTCCCACAACGTTGCCCCTGAAATGTCCAGTTCCATGGCTGATTCCCAAATACCTCCTAGATTTGTTTTTATCTGAACTACCTTTAATAAGCACCTCCACACCGCTTGCTTTCTAATTGCTAAAATGCATCTAGCATTTTAAATAGTGTTTCTGGGTGCCTTATTGTATTTTTCCTGCCCTCCCTTAAAAGTATCTCTTGTTTTCTAGTGGGCCGGCTCAGCCCTTAAGGGGCTGCGCTCTAACATCCGAGAACGACACAACAAAGGCGAGGAGCGTCGTAACCAGGGGTCCCGAGTGCCTCTATCTGCTGTCCCGGAGGCAGAGGGAAGCAACGCTTCGGTGTCCCTAGGAGCGCGAGAGTGAAGCGCCAGCGCCTCATCTGCTGCAAACAACCCTAATTACAGTGCCGCCTGCACCCCATCATTAGCCTCCACCGGGCCAACACCTCAAGCCCGGCAAGTCTCCCTCAGACCCTGGGCGGAACCTCCCGCGCCCCGCAGCCCCCTGCCGACCCCCGCCCGGCAGCCGGTGTAGACGCGGCCCGCACAAGCGTCCCCCGGCTCCGCCCGCCCCAGGCCCCGGATGTGACGGCACCGCTGTCCGGGCGCTCGCCCCCCGCGACGAGTACTGGGGGATCCCGGAAAAGAAGCCTGGGGGCGGGGGGGTCTTCCCCCGACCAGCCGGTCAACACATACCCAAGTGAGAAGGCTCTCGCACAGCTCCACCCGTTCCGCCGACTCCACGTTGAACATCTTCCCCTGCTGGGGCTTGGCAGCGCCTCCCCACCTCGCCAGGAACCGCTGCTGCTCAGGCTGGGACTGCGTCGGAGGGTCCTGGGAGCGGATATGGCCTCTGGCCCACCGAGTTCTCGGGCCCGAGCCGCCGACTCCGGTCCGGGGCTGGCAGCGGCTCCCGCACCGTCACTCCTGGTGCCCCTCCTTCTTTTCACTCTAGACGCGCGTCCGCTGCGCTCGCCTCCGGCCACGCCCGCAGCCCGGGTCCCCGCCCCCAGCCCTGGCCAGAGCTGCGGCCGACAGGCCACTGCGCGCAGTCGCGCTCCGGCCGGCCCGCCTCCCAGCCGCCGCCGCCGCCGCCGCCGCCGCCGCCGCGCGCGCCCCGACGCCGGCCCCTGCGTGTCTCGGCGCGCGCGCGCCGGGCCCTGGCGGCGACGGCGGGTCCTCCACGCGCGTCCTCACGGAAGCGCAGCTATGCGCGTGCGCCTGTGCTCGCACTCCAAAGTAGAAAGGAGACAGCTAGTGGTTGGCCGGGAGGGAGACGGGGGCAGTCCCCGGAAATAATCTCTACCCTCAATCACCCGGAATTGGCGAGGTATCCTCTGCGGTGGAGAGGTACGCGCCCCCTTCCCACCCCTCGGGGTCGCAGGGCCGCGGCCGGCCACACCCACCCACCCGGTCCGGGCCTGCGGAGTTCCCGCAGGGCCTGGCGTGGGCGACACTCCCCGGGGGTTTGGCGCTCCCGAGGCTGCTCGGGGCTGGAGAGTCGCTACGTCGGACTCCCAGGCTCCGCCTTCCTTAAGGAAACCCGGGCAAAGCTCCAGAGTCGCCCGGTCCCGTCCAAAGCCCCCGGAGACGGTGGAAGGGCTGAAGTGGCGGGCGTCTCGGGGGTTTTAGGTGGGTTTGGCCGGCCATGAGGATAGCTCGCCGCCAACCTTCTTGGCTCTCGTGGACCTTCGATCCTCCGAAAACTTTAGTTACATAAAGTGGGGAGAAGCTGTGTCCCAGTTCACCTATCCGTGAGGACCCGACAGTACCCAGGGCCTGTTTCTCCCACTGTCCTGCTGCTAAGTGCTGGCCTCCATCCTTAATGGCTAGATGGATCATCCGCGAGCTCTCACATTTTTAGAGGTGTGAATCTCTGCAGGTTTACCGATAAGTTTTTATGCGATATGACAAACCTCATGCAACGTACATGTTTAAAGAATCATTAATAATAAAACACCCAGACAAAAACAAAGATCATTGATGGTACCTCAGGAGTTTCACCCACACCTTGTATTCCCTTCTGAGCGCGATTTCCTCCCTAAACTAATCGACTTTCTTGCTTTTCCTTATAGATTTACCAAGTAGGTATGCATGCCTAAACAATATAGTTTTACTTGCCTGTTTTGAACTTTTATGAGTGGGATCATATTGTGTTATTTTGTAGCTTTGAATTAATGGTGAATTTGTGTATATCTATAGGTAATTTTATTGCTGTCTAGTATTCCATTGTATGAATATAACTGTATCCATTCTACTGTTGATGGGCATTTTGTTGTTCCAATTTGGGGATGTTAAGAACAATGCTGTAAGCATTCTTAAACTAGATACTAGTGCAAATGTATAAGAGGTTTTTAAGAATACATGCCTTAGAGTTCTAGGAGAATTGTTAGTTCATTAAAAAAAGTATACATAACTTTTATTTGGTAATGCCAAATTTTTATTTGAGGTGTGGCAGATTTAACTTCCCACAACACATCTTTACTTTGATATGCAGTTCCTGGAGCCCCGTATATTTTCATTAAAAGTAAGTTTTGTTAGTGACATTTGGAACAATCAAGATGGTATTGACTTTTTAATGATGCCTTATAGAGTTAACAGTTCCTATGATGATTTCTTGTTTTGTGAATGTAAAAAATCTTATTTGACGTCTTCTCAGTGGTTCTTGTAAGTCTTCTTCCCTACACTAAGGGTAGAGAAACCTTTAGAAATGATAAGTATGTGTCCCATCTGCCTTTGTTTCCTTTGGTGCCTTGTGGATCTTTGTCAAACCAGAGTTCCCACATTCCATGGTAGGTTGTTTCTGCAAGAGAGAGAACCCCTTGCACTTTTAAGTGACCCATTTCTCTTCTTAGAAGGGCAAAGTCAGTACAGGAGCCTGACTCCCCTGCAACTTGTGGTTCGATGTGGAGGAGAGAAAGATGCTAGCTGGCCTTTTCGGGCAGGACTGTGGTGTAGTGAGCCCCTGAACTCCAGCTGCTCAAGTTTTCAAAGCTTTGACACAGTTGACTTAAGCCTCCTTTTTCATACCAGGCTGCTCATCCCAGTGCATTCGCGCAGGACATTGCAGTGTTCTTGAGGTTCCATTGTGTAATTTCAGTTACCTTCCATGAAGGAAATTATTTTAAAACGTCTTGGACGTCAGTAATTGTTGCAGAAGCCTTGTGGCCACCACGTTCCTACATGAGCTCAAGTAAAAGACAATGAGTTAATGCTTTGAAGTTGTGGAATTTCCTATAGTTGCCTTATTTTTGTGTGTCTGTGCATTTCCTGAAAACTTTGGAAAAGACCAAAGAGACGTGAGAGGAACTTATCTCAGCTCTCTCTTTATTCTGGTTAGGTGGAGGCTAGTTCTTATCTACAACTGCCTATCAGATGCAAGTAAATGGCGGTACCCTGTATGGCAGTGTTCTCAAGTGTATCCTGTCTGCCCAGGGAATGCATACTTAGAGCTTCGATTAAAGACAGTTTGAGAAGCTACATAGTGCAGCCGCGGGGAAAGTGTGGTTGAGTTTCATCATGGTTCGGCTGATTCCTTGACAGCTGTTAATAACAGTAATCAAAATACCACAGCTCCCATTTACTGAGAGCCTATATGATGTGCCAAGTAATATGCCAAATGTTTCTTCATTATTCCCTAAAAGCCATAAAACAAGGCGTTTTTTGGCCAAAAAGTGACAGTTTGATATGGTTCAAATTAATATTATATATTTTACATCTAAAGAAGCTGAGACCCAGATTTTACAGAAGTACACAGTTGTCTGACTCCAAAGCTTATGCTTCTTTGATATATTCAGATATTCCTCACTAAGACTTAGCCAGCTAAGCAATAACAAAGCTAGAACCCAGCTCTGCTTCTATCCATTATTCTATTAATTATTCATCAATTATCAACACAGTTTTGAAGATATACAGCGCTTTGTTTCTTTAAATTTCAAATAGTTAAAAAAGTACTAGTAACACATTTTCATATTTGATAAGATCCTATGAAATAGGTTATATACCACATTTTATAAATTTAATAATCTTGTTTCTGGGTTTGAAGGCAGCTGCGCTGCTCAGGGAAATAAGATATAGTCAGTGCCTCCCAGTGATCTTTTATGACTCCATCAAAAAACAAGTGGTAGGTAAGAGTGAGACTAGAGACACTTTTTTTTTTAACACTTTGTTTATTTATATTTAGAGAGAGGGAAGGGGGGAGAAAGAAACATCAATGTGTGGTTGACTCTCACACCCCCCCCCCCCAGGCCTGGCCCACAACCCAGGCATGTGCCCTGACTGGGACTTGAACCAGTGACCCTTTGGTTCACAGGCTGGCACTCAGTCCACTGAGCCACACCAGCCAGGGCTGCAGGCAGGCATTTTAATTTTTTTTTTTTTTAAGATTTTATTTATTTATTTTCAGAGAGAGGAGAAGGGAGGGAGAAAGAGCAATGTATGGTTGCCTCTCACATGGTCCTCATGGGGACCTGGCCCGCAACCCAGGCATGTGTCCCGACTGGGAATCGAACCGGGACCCTCTGGTTCCCAGCCCGCGCTCAATCCACTGAGCTACACCAGCCGGGCTGCAGGCAGGCAGGCATTTTAAATCTGAGCATTGAAGCCTAATTTTTATCTCTCAAGGGAGTAAGCAGGCACTGGCTTTTCTTTTTATTGTTAAAGTAATGTGTATTTGAATTCAAACTATAAAACTGTATCCTGGGAAAGGTGAAGATGTGGCTTTTCTGGTTGTACTCCTCATCTGTTTCTGCTTTAACCCTTGGTATTTATATTTCCTGGTTTGGTGTTTTTTTTTTTTTTTCCTATTCCAAAAAACTCTGGATCAGGGAAATGTAGTGATGGAAATAACTTGAAGCATTAAAGCCACTAACAAGTAGGTCAGTCATCATTTGTAGTTCTCCATGTGAGAGTCCCTGGGTTTAACTGGGGTTTCCACATGGCAGGGAAATGCAGCTGACCTCTCTGTTCCTCTCAGCCGTCTCCCCTCCTACGCTTTTTCAGCCGGAGCACTTTCTTTGGGAACTTCTGCTATAAAATGATAGTAAATAATATTCTATGGCTTTGCAGTACTTAACGTATCTTGGGTCTGTGAGCTCTTGAACTGTTCATGAAGGAATATTTTAAGGGTGTAATTATGTAGAAGTCCTATACACATGTATATATATAGTAGAATGAGTACTTATATATAAAAATTATTAGTAGTAGTACAGTAGAATGTAGTCATACTACCACTGATTATACCTGGAAGGACATAGAAGCAAACATCATCTTTTTTCTTTTTCTTTTTTTTTACATTTAGGCAGCCAAAGGAAGGGGAAGGAAATTACTCATCACCTTCTCCCCTGAAAACCTGAGGCACGCCAGATAACAATCCTTTTTTTTTTTTAAAGCACAGAGTAGTAAACTCCCTAAAATGTGTAGTATAAAAGATGATGCTCACAACTCTGTGAAATAATTAGATTCAGTAATTAGAGGCTGGGAATCTCAACACAAGGGATAGCATTTTAGTTATCTTTCAGCAGATGCAAGTAGCTCACTGCCCTTAGGTCTTTTGACACAGTTATAGCATCTATAATTTAAAAAGAGGAAACCTGATAAAATAAAAATCTAAATTGACTACATGGCCTACCCTCAGATCATATGAGACTCTTTCTTCAGTTTCAGTTGGCAGTTCGTTTGACTGTTCTTTTGAATGAAAATACTGGAGTTAAGGCTCTTTTCTCTGTTTCCTGGTGTGAGCCTTCATCATGGATATGTGAAACCTGTCATTAGAAAATTCCTCATATATCAGGCCATTACCATGGGTAAAGCTGATGAAAGGCTCCTTTGATCTGTTTGTTTGCTTTAAGAAAACTAAGAGGTAATTTTCTTACAAGCAACCAGTTCAGATTCTTTTCAAAGGTCTTAGACTTTCACAAAGATTCCTCTTAACACTCCTGATTAATGGTACTGTAAGTTACATAAGTACAGAATTTTATTTTCATTATGAATAGTCATATATACTTAATTGAATATTTCCTTTATTTCCATTTAGGTATCTTATAAGTCTTTGAATTTTACTTTTTTACCATCTGAAAAACACCTGAAATGTGGTTGGGCTATCTCCTCTTATACCTACAGAAACTGGGTATTACCATTTCTCCTTAGTTTCTTCTATGGTAAGGAGAGTTTCATATCCTCCCTTATCTCTTCTTCGTAAGGAAATGCAGCTTGAGAGCGATTCCATTTTCCAGGCAGTTCAAAGAATTCTGAACCATAAGCTGAGGTTAGTCCCAGGTGAGACTAATAGTTTTTCAAGAACCTCAATTTTCATTTAGTCTTAGTATAGATATAAATGTCCAGTAGCTTCATTGTCTTTTCCTTTTTCAATACTTTTCCAATTACTAACACTGTAAGTAAGGTAAGTCACTCTTATATAAACATATATTACTAGGTCCTACTGTGTACAGGGCACTATGCTAGGCAATACAGGAATATGTACAGAAAAGCAATATTTCCTTCCTTATCCACATGTGATAAATTCTATGATGTACATTTAGTGCTATGAGGGAGAAGAGAGATCTGATCTACTTGGATAACTTATTTGGTATTTAAGCATAAGAGCAGTTGGGCATGAGTAATGTGGGTTTTTTTTTTTCTTTCTTAAAATTAAAAGAGCTGCCCTGGCTGGCGTGGCTCAGTGGATTGAGTGCCAGCCTGTGAACCAAAGGGTCACCCATTTGGATTCCCGGTCAGGGCACATGCCTGGGTTACTGGCCAGGGGCGTCTGAAAGGCTGTCCATCAATGTTTCTCTCCCTCTCATTCTCCCTCCCTCCCCCCGCCCTCTCTGAAAATAAATAAAATATTTAAAAAATAAATTTAAAAAAGGAGCTAAGCTTGAAAAAGATAAAAAATATAAATGGATGTTACATTATAGTAACTGTTTTTCTTAAAGGATATAGAATCATGTGCTCTCTAAAATAATGTCTGGCAAATTTTAAAGAACTCAATAATGGGGCGGTCCACACTGGAATTGTGTTTAATGCAACCTACTTTAAGTGGGTACTAGAAAAAAACTAAATATATTAGAAATCAGTTATATTTTTATTAGTATATTTTCTTTACACTGGGTCATTGTAACTTTCATCTTGTTTCTTATCTTTTAGACCTGAAATGGCCAAATATCAGGGTGAAGTTCAAAGTTTGAAACTGGACGATGATTCAGTCATAGAAGGAGTAAGTGACCAAGTACTTGTGGCAGTTGTGGTCAGTTTCGCTTTGATTGCTACCCTGGTATATGCACTTTTCAGGTGAGACTAAAGGACAAAAGAATTGAAATAGTATATATTTCCAAGGGTCACTGACTTTCTGACTGCTTCTAGTAATGTTGAATACTTAATGTGAAAAGCAAGTACTAGATCTCAATGATTATATATACTTATGAAGGTATTTTATTTTCCACTGGGCCCTAAGTGCTACCATACATTTCTCCCAATGATGTCAGGCGAAATCATCTATCTTATTTGATCAAATTTAAATTTATTATCTGTATTTTGAATAAAATATTAATGTTTCTATAGGAATATCACAATTTGAAAGTGTAATTTTTCATAATTCAGTTCATTAATTTGTAGGTGATATATAATAAGTACAAAATATTTTCAGTGTTTAAATGTAAAAAATGAGGCCAAAACACCTCATACAGTATAGAGGGAATTTAGATTAGAATTAAAATTACTCTTACAGAATCAAAAACCAGTCTGCCACAAGACTTTTTAACACATGTAGTACCTGACTGTTTAGTCAGGGGCACTGACTTCTGTTCTCTTAGATTGTCAAATTTAAAAAAAATGACAACAGCCAAAATACAATAGCTGTCCGGTGTGAACGAATCAAAATTATATCTATTATTTTGGTCAGATTTGCAAAAAATATCTTTTTTGGTATGCCACAGAATTTTGGTAATTAGTTTATATGTGCCATGAGATGAAAAAGGTTGGAAATTGCTGTATAAACCAATGCACAGAAACTAGGTAATAAACCAGAAATTTAAGTATTAACACATGGAGATAAATATATACCATTGAAAATAAAAATGGGCAAAAAAAGCATAAAATAGAAAAAGATTAATTCCTAAAATTTCAAATCAGTGAGTTTCCTGTAAAAATGATAGAAAGGATTATTAAACAGAATGTGAACACTTAGGAAAAAAAGTAGTAATTTACTTTTTTATGTCTGCATGGTTATTTTCTCATTAGGGTAACATTATCTTGATTTCAGTAGAGTATTTTACATAGTACCTGGTGATACGCTTGTTCACATAATGGGAAAATGATAGCAAGGTGATAGCACGTTTAATTCTTAACTGGTTGACAGGTTGTTCCCAGGATTACTGACTAATGTTTCAATGTAAATCAAAAAAGGAGGACACTGAATTATTTCAGGGCTCTGCCTTTAAGCCTGTTCTACTCATTTCTATTAACAACTTGGTTGAAGAAGTCAAGAGAAGCATTTGTGTTAAATTGTCAGTTGGGAAGGATAGCTAATGTACTGTACAATAGACTCAAGATGTAAAAACGGGCCATCCCATAAATCAGTGGTCAACCTGTCTTTGATAATGGTGCCAAGACTTTTCAGTGGGGAAAGATTTCAACAAATGATATGGGGACAACTAGATAGCCAAGTGAAAAGAATGAAGTTGGATCCACACCCACATATGTGCAAAAATTAACTCAAAACTAGTCAAAGATCTAAATGTCAGAGCTAAAACTTCTGAGAAACACAGGAGTAAGTCATCAGCATTCTTAGATACGACACTGAAAGCATGGTCAACCAAAGGAAAAAATAGATAAATTGGACTTGATCAAAATTAACAACTGTTGTGGTTCAGAGAACATCATCAAGAAAGTGAAGAGACAACATACAGAATGGGAGAAAATATTTCATGTATCTGATAAGGCCCTTTTATCTGAGTATATAAAGAACTCAATACTCACTAATAAAAAGACAAAGAACCCAATTAATAAATAGGCAAAGGATCAGAATAGACATTCTTCCAGAGAAGATTTGCAAATGGCCCATAAGCACAGGAACAGATGCTTGACATTAATCAAAAGGGAAATGCAGGTCAAAACCATAGTGAGATACAACTTCATACCCGCTAGGATGGCTAGACTCGAACAGTCAGATAATAACAATTGTTACTGAGGATGCGGAGAAATTGGAGCCCTCATGCATTGCTGGTGGGAATGTGAAGATGGTGCAACCACTTTGGAAAACTGAGTTCCTCAAATGATTAAACATGGAGTAACAATATGACCTAGCAGTTTCACTCCTAGGTATACATACCCATGAGGAATGAAAACACATTTCTATACAGAAACTTGTACAGGAGAGTTCATAGCAGTATTTATTGTTCATTAAATCCAAAAGATACAAAGAGCCTAAATATCCAACAGATGAAGGGACAAATGTGGTATATCCATACAATGGAATATTATTCAGCTATAAAAAGGAATGATAAACTGATATATGCTACATCACAGATCAAACTTGAAAGCATTTGCTAAGTAAAATAAGCTAGACACAAAGGCCACATATGAGTCCATATAAGTGTCCACAATAGGAAAACCTATAGAGATAAAGTAGATTGGTGCTTGCTTAGGACTAGAGTGGAAGCTAGGGGTGTGCGGGATGATAGCTAAAGGGTATAAGGGGTTTTGTTTTTTTGAGGTGATGAAAATGTTTTTAAAAAGACTGGTGATCAATTATATCTCAGCTGTTTTAAAAATGGGCAATGACTAGACAAATACAAATAAAGTGTCCTTCACCTATTAAGGAAGGGATGTAGGTAAAAATTTGTTGTCATCTGAAGGTATCCATGATAAATTGTTGAGTGAGAATTTTTAAGTGAAAGACAAATCATAAAACCACAAGTAGCTCATTTTACTAAAATTATTTTTACATAATTAATTTTATTTAAAAATATTTTTATTTTCCCTTATTTGTTTTTCTGATTTACTTACTATGGATACTTGTTACTAGTATAATAAAGATGTGAAGCACAAACTAAAAGTTCATATTTAATAAAGCAATTGTATATTGTAGATGCCAAAATAGAATACCATTAGGCTGCATTAATCAAAATAACCAGATAATGTTCATTTTGGATTATATCCAGTTTGGGTGAAGAATTTTAGACTGGAAAAAATTCAGAGGAGGTTATCAGAATAGGTAAAAGCTGTGGAAACATCATATAAAACTGCTTGAAGGAACTGGGGATATCTAGCTTAGGGGAAAAGAGTACAGGGCATAAAAACTTTAAATATGGCGAGGGCTTGTTTTGTTAAAGAAAAATCAGGTTTATTCTGTGTAGCTTTGTGGGCAGAACCAGGGTGCGAAGGAAAAACCTGGTTCTTCCCTACTATATCTGTCCCCTATGTGTCTCCTCTACTTTTACCCAGCACACTTCTCTTCCGGCCGCCAAATGTGTGGAGGTTAATACCCCGTACCGAACAGCTCTTCATGACCCCAGCTGGGTCTCTGAAAATTTAGCTCAATTCTGACACTATCTGCCTGAGGGTAGCATTCCATCCCACAGGGTAAGGGCCCAGTCCCGAAAGACTGCTTCCTAACCCACTTCAGAGGTTAATTGCAAGTAGTAGGTCTCCAGGTTACCCACAGTCCTGAGTTCTGATTCAGCTACAAATCGGGGGTTTCCATGACCTCCTCCTCAGATTCAATTAATTTGCTAGAGTGACTCACAGAACTCAGGGAAACATGTTTACCAGTTTATTAAAGGGTGTGATAAGGGGTACAGATGAATGGCCAAATGAAGGAGTACATAGGGTGACGTCTGAGAAGGTCCTGACCACAGGAGCGTCTACACCCTGGGGTTGTCCCTCTCCTGGTATGTGTTCCTCATCCTGGAACCTCCCTGGACTCCTTACTGTCGGGATTTTATGGAGACCTCCTCGTGGAGGCATGATCAGTGATGTCTCCATTTCTAGCCCCTCTCCCCTCTCGAGAACAGGGTATGGGGCTGAAAATTTCAGGCTTCTTATCATGACTTAGTCTTTCAGGTGACCAGTTCTCACCCAGGAGCCATTCAAGAGCCCACCCAGGGTCGCCTCTTTAGAACCGAAGACATGACTACCCCCCAGGAAATTATAAGCATTTAGGAGCCCTGTGTCAGGACTCAGGGTCTAAGGCCAAATATTAGAACAAAAGATGCTACTGGTGTCCTTGTCACTTAAGCAATCACAAGGGTTTCAGGAACTCTGCCAGGACTCCAGCAGAGACCAATATATGTATTTTCTGTTATCACACAGGGCCAATATATGGAGATAACTGATGAGCGTTTTGGCTGAACCTAAGATACAACTTTTCAAATTATATAAGGTGCCCCTCATTACTTGGAATTTTCTTGAATATATCATATAATTCGGTAGGAGGTCAGTTAAGTTCCTTTCCAGCTCTTCAGATTCAAATTCAGTTGGCGGTTGAAATCTTGTTACTCAGCTGAAGTAGTCAAGTAGTGATAAGTTGAGGGAGGGATAGCATGTATAGTTTAAAATTCAAGCAAAGAAACCTTTTGCCTTTTTTCTGTAATTTATAACCTTTTATGTTGTAGGGGAAAATATATATATTGATCATTTTAAGTATATAATTCAGTGGCATTAATTATATTCTCAGTGTCATATAACTATCACCACTGTCTATTTCCAGAACTTTCTCATTACTCCAAACAGAAACTCTGCCAATTAAACAATAAGTCCCCAGTCCTCCTACCCCCGCTCCTGGTAACCTTTACTTTCTGTCTCCATGAATTAGAGTATTCTCTGTACTTCATAAAGTAGAATTACATCATTTGTGTCCATTTATGTCCAGTTTCACTTGGCATAGTGCATTGAAGTCCATATGCATTGTAGCCTGTATAAGAATTTCGTTCCTTTTTATGACTGAATAGTATTCCGTTGTATTTTGTATGTGCGTATATATATATGGTATATACACATATATACCATATTTTATCTGTTGGTGGATATTTGGGTTGTTCTTACACTTCGGCTGTTGTGAATGATGCTACTAAGAACATTGGTATACAAAGTATCTCTTTTTAAAATTTATTTAATTTTTGAGAGGGTAAGGAGGGCGAAAGAGAGGGAGAGAAACATCGATGTGAGAGAGAAACATCGGTTGCGTCTCACACGCGCCTCGACCAGGGACGAGCCCACCACCTAGGCGTGTGCCCTGCAGTCAGAGGGGCGGCCCTTTGCTTTGCCGGGTGGTGCCCAACTGAGCCACACTGGTCGGGGCCAGCGTCTCTCTTTTGAGTCCCTGCTTTCCATGGGAGTTGATGGGTTATATGGTAATTCTGTAAGTTTTTGAGGCACCTCCAATCTGTTTTTCATAGCGGCTGCCCCATTTTGCATTCCCACAGTAATGCACAAGGGTCCCAATTTCTCTACGTCCTTGTCAACACTTACTGCTTTCTGGGTTTTTTCATAATAGTCATTCTAATGGATGTGAAGTGTATCTCATTATGGGATTTGCATTTCACTAATGACTAATGATGTTGAGCTTATAATGAGCCATGTTTATTGGCTGTTTGTATGTCGTCTTTGGAGAAATGTCTATTCTAAGTTCTTTGCCAGTCTTTGAATTGGATTGTTTGCTTTTTGTTTTTTAATTATAAGAGTTCTTTATATATTCTGGCATTCATCACTTATCAAATACATGATTTAGAAATATTTTATTCCACTTGGTTGCATGTCTTTTTACGTTCTTGACAGTGTCCTTTGATGCATGAAAGTTTAAATTTTGATGGAAAGTAACAAAAAGACCTCCCAGTCACATGGTTTACATCTGTACTCTGAAAAGTAATGACTGTCACCTCCGGATGAAAAAGGAGTGGCTTTCCATTGTCAGAGAACAGAGAAATGCCTTTTGGCAAGGTCCGCACTGGTGTTCAACGGGCGGCTCCTCTGCTGTTCCTTGATAGGTTGTTTTCACAATAGAGGAGCTTTCTTTCAGAAGTCATTTATTCAGTCACAAGATGTAATGTTTTCAAATTAATAATCCACCCAAAATAAGGTGTTTAAACAGAGTGCAAGTAGTTCCATTACATTTATGTTGAACTTCTGATTAGGTATTTGACTTTAAATGATTGTTTTTATGTGTTCTCTGAACTGATGGTTATATTTTATCAGCTTTCTTTTCTAAAATTTGAATTTTTTACTAAAACTTGAATAATCATAGGATGGATTGCTTTAATTTTCCCTTCCCGAGGTTTCAGTTTAGAAACACTTTTATAGTCAAATGAAATTAAGCCGTGATTCAGATGTAAATCTTCACCCCCCACCCTTCTGTCCTAAACATCACTTCTAATTTTCAGTATTCACATGTCTTACCCTATCCTATTATATCAGTCACTAACTTCTTGCCTTTAATTTTCCATTGTTTATTAATGTTAAGATATTAGTGTTATGTTAGCTTTTGGCATTTCTATATTATATAATTTTAGTTTTTGTTTTTCTCTGTCCCCTATCCTCATAGGTAAAAAGTTGGGAAAGGACCTAATTAGATATGGAAAAGTGTTCAAATGTCTAATAACATATAGAATTATATAGCTGCTTATTTTGAAGAAATTGTACAAAAGAATTAAATATGTTAATAGTTCTTTTATTATTTGTAAGTCTGCAATTACATTAAATCCCCAAGGTGCTCGGTCTCTGGATTTCATCATTTGCCAGTTAAACCTGAAATGAGCCAATAATCAATGATCTCAGAACAGCCTGGCGTGTTCAGTCCTGGAATTGGAGTAGAGTTGTGTACCATCATTTACATGCATTTAGTCACCAGTAGTTCTAGGTAACATATTTTTTTAGGTAAAAAATTAGACTCCTAAAGAAAAACGATTCATCTGACAATATTTTATATTCAAAGTTTATTATATTTTATTCAACAGAAATGCACATCAAAACATTCACCCAGAAAACCAGGAACTAATAAGGGTGCTTCGGGAACAACTTCAAACAGAACAGGTACTGTTTGTGTAAACATGTGCATTTATGTAAGAAGTAGATGTTGTTACTCCCCTTGTTTATGAAATTGTGGGGAAATACTAATAAATTACTTTGTAGAAACATGGACTTCTCTCCTGCTTTAAATTACCTTAAATTATTCTATCTGTTGTTTATTTGCAGGTTAGGCAAATGACTAGGCTTAATCTATTCAAGTGTTTTCATATGTTTTTTAAACTTGCCTTTAAAAACAGTTTTTCTATTATTTACTTGTGAGGAAATAATCACTATCTAATTGGCTTGAGCGAAATGTCATGGAAAAACTATTCTAACTTATATATCCCAAGGACCTACAAAGAAATGACTATAACGGGTAGCTTTTTTTTTTACTTTTCTTTTTCTTCAATGGCCAAAGATAAGAAAACTAGTTAGGCAAAAAAGAGAACTTTTCTCATCTGCTGCTGCTTTGCTTTGAACCAGATGGACTCTCTAAGAACCAGCAATGTAACACGTTTTATGAAGGCTGGGTTAGGTAGGATATTGTACACCTTCATGCCAAGATAGCTAACATCAGGAAACAAAATTTAAAAATTGATTTTCTAACCACCAATCAAACTTCAATGCCAAAGAAGATTTTATCCATATCATTTAGCTATTTACCAAATATTTATTGAAAATCTACCGTATGCCAGACAGTGTTCTAGGAATTGGGAATTCACTTGTCAACTAAACAAACAAGAATTCCTGCATCATAGAACTTAAATTCATTGATGCAAAAATAGTTTAAGCATGTTAGTAGTACTCTCTTCCAGAGTGACTGTTATCAATAATTTATTCCAGGGCAGCATTTAATAATTTACAAAATGATTTCACATACTGCTCTTATTTAATCTTCAAACATAGTAAGTAAAGCAACTATTAGTATCCTCATCTAACGTATTAGCTCACTAAGATCTTTTAAATTCACACTAGGATTACATGACTAGATCTAGATACACAGAAGTCTCAGATTGAGGGGGACCTTCCAGTTGTTTGTACCACGGTCCCACTCACCTACCTGCCCGCTGCCTCACCATGGCACGTGGCTCTAGTGAGAATAAAGCTAGTTAGCCGGTGCCGTGCTGTCCTCAATGATAGCCACTAGCCACACGTAGCTATTTAGTTTTAAATGAACTAAAATTTAAATTTCAATGCTTTAGCACATTAGCCACTTTTCAGGTCCTCAGTAGCCAAGTGGCTACCATATTGGACAACACAGAGAAAGAAAATTCCCATTATTGCATAAAGTTCTGTTGGACAGCACTGGCAATTGGTTTCTCATCAATTAATTGCCAAAGAATAATAATGAAGAGAAAAAGTAGAGAGGGGAACATTAAGTGCTGTATGTTGTTCTTTTTTGCACCATTAAAAAAGGACATAAAAGACTATAGCATCGAGGTGTGACCTTGGCATATAGAATACTCTGGTATTTTAGAACTGGTTTAGGACATGGGATTTATGGTTTATTAATTTGTGGTGACCAAAATCTTTGATTTACTTTATAATAGTTCATATTTAGTGAATTTGATACTTTATTTTGGTAAAAGTTTTTGTTTTTTAAGTCTTTTTTTTAAGATTTTATTTATTTTTAGAGGGAGAGGAAGGGAGGGAGAAAGAGAGGGAGAGAAACATCAATGCGTGGTTGCCTCTTGTGCACCCCGCACTGGGGGCCTGGCCTGCAACCCAGGCATGTGCCCTGACTGGGAATCGAACTGGTGACCGTTTGGGTTGCAGTCCAGCGCTCAGTCCCCTGAACCACACCAGCCAGGGCTTAATTTTTTATTTATTGATGTTTAGAGAGAGAGGATGGAAGAGAGAGAGAGAGAGAGAAATATCTAATTGTTGTTCCACTTATTTATGCGTTCATTTGTTAATTCTTGTATGTGCCCTGACCAGTGATCACACCTGCAGCTTTGGTATATTGGGACTGCACTAACCAACTGAGCTATCTGGTCAGGGCAGTAATTTGATGTTTTTATTTTATTTTATTTTTCATTGCTGTTTAATTACAGATGTCCCCATTGTTCCCCCATTATTCTCCCCTGTCCTGCCCACCCCCTGTAATTTGATATTTTTAATGCCAGCTGCTTTGTGTATCATGTGCATCTCATACTATAAAAACTTTTGATAAGTATTTAAAGATATACATTTTGTAGTAGTAATAGATAATCTTTTAGTGCCTGGGTTTCTACTATAATGAGTCCTACAAATAAAGTCCTTGTCCTCATTGCACTCACATTCTGGTGAGTTCTTTGATAGCTGGATGCCTCTTGTACTGATGATTTTATTCAACATGCTTATTACACTCCAAACAGTGATGTTTACTGAGAAACAATAAAATTTACTAATTGGATTATGTGAAGTATTAAGTTCAAGTTACCAGTGGCCTTACATTTTTCTACTTCCAAAATGACCAAATATTCTCTGAAAGTGTAATTCTGGTTTCTTGTAAGGTACAGCATACATATAACACTTGGCGGGAGTGTATGAATGAAAAAGGTGTTAAAAATGAAAAAAAGCTAATACTTCAGAAACAGTTTGACATTTCTTATTCTTTAGTTATGGATTAGCTCAGCCTTATGTTACTCAGAATAACTTACTCATTCTAACAGAGTAAAAGAGAAACTTCTGTGTTATTCTAGGTTTTTATCTTTAAATTGTGTTCAGGAAGGAAGGTAGAGACCATACAGTTTATAAATAAAACCACAATATAACCTCATAACTTTATCCAACTTGTAAGACCTTAAACTGTTGCAAATCTAAACTTGGATGAGGATTATACAATATTGACTGTATTCTTAACTACAGTTTAGCAGAAAGATGGCTTTGAGAAGCTTGTGTGTCATGTGTAACTGTGTACACATATGTCCTCGTCAGGATGCCCCTGCCGCTGCCCGACAGCAGTTCTACACCGACATGTACTGTCCAATCTGTTTACATCAAGCCTCCTGCCCCGTGGAGACCAACTGTGGACACCTCTTCTGCGGTGAGCACACAGTGCTGTCCTTGGTGACGGTGACTCTCTAGACCAAGACCCCTATGTGCATGCAGGCTGGATTCCTGATTTTCTCTTTGTCATGTTTTGCATTTCATGAGTAGAGTAGATTGCTCCTGGTACCCTACTCTACTTATCGGCCACTTTTATTTAGTGTCTGTGGGTTCAAAGATTTTAAAAACTAGTTATTCAACTTCTTAATATACAGAAACGTGTTTCTTTAAATAGTAAATCAGGTATATCAATACCTTGATGGATTGAGTAACTCATTGTTCATTCACTTTTTAGTAGTTTCATTTATTATTCAACCTTCCCAAGGCAGGAAGGTTTTTCTCTCAAGGACCCTGCCCAGGGCCATCTTTTCCTCTTCTGACTCTTCCTTCCTCTGAGTCAGTGCAGAAGTTCTTGGACTGTCTCTGTTCATGACCTCTAGACGGTTGGTGATGGAGAATGAGAACCCTAGAGCGTACAGTGGAACAAAACAGGGAACATTGATTTCACACTTATTTAGTGTCGGTATGGGGTGCTTTCTACCCTCCAGAAAGATTTCATAGAGAATAATGAGACACCATAGAGTCATTGCTTGTATGGTCATATAAGATTGGGGAGAGTCAGTTATTACACACTTAACATACTCCATCTCATCTAACCCCACAAAAATCAAGGCTCAGATATGTTAAGAAATTATACAAAGGATAATCCAGTTGCCAAGGGACAGAGTTAGGTTTTAAACCTAGGTCTAACTTCAAATCCTGTGTTCAGTTCTACTCTTTGATTGGTGGTTTATGCAGCTACCCTCTACTTAAGATTTATCCAATATTTTATTGTAGTATGTCTTTGTGTTTGAACAGCTGTATTTAAGATAGGGTTCTAATTGTTCCCAAAATGCACACCATTTCCATGTAAACTAATTAAAAATGGAGCATACAATGATCCTATAACTTACTTTTGTCTAAGATTCATTATATAGAATTCTTAGGTATATAGTGTTACTGTTTACGCTGTTGGGATGATGTACATAATTGAAATCCAGGATTTTCAGTACCTTGTGCTCGTTTAGTAAGTACTGACAAACCCCACCATTGCCTCAGCTAGTAATTCCACCCTCTTTCCTAAGGTTTTTGCCTAAGTAGCTAACAAGTTATAATTATCTGTTGGAAATGCTAATGAGGAGCAAAATAATGAAAGATCAGATAGGGAGAATTAAATGGCCATGAGAGAAAGCAGATACTTCCCTCCACTCTCAAACCTCTGGTAGATATTCCTAATCAGTTGGACACTGAGTCTGACATGGACCCAACCATCCTGTGGGCAAGTGTTAGGGATCATTGAGGTTTGGCAGGCAAGGTGAACTCTATTTGCCAACCCAGGCTTAAGTAATTCACTGAGTGGAAAACCCAGTCAGTTGAAAGATGGCTGTATTGTGTTCTTGGTTTTACCTTTGGGTCTGAGGTAATAGGGTAGATTGCTTCTGATATCCTGCTCTACTTGTTAGACACTTTTATTTACTGTCTGTTGGTTCAGAGGTTAAAAAAACTAGTTATTCAACTTCTCAATAAGCAGAAATGCGTGTCTTTGAATAGTATTTAAGTATATCGATACCATGTATGCCAAGAGCACTTCAGCTCAGTTCCTATCTACAGAACGAGTCAGCCCTTCACGGGGAGTTAAGAATAACGCAGCAGCAGACTTCACCTCACTGGCAGTGGCAGCCTCACCATTTTAGTTCATTCTCCAGCAGTCTTAGGAGGTCTTATTCCCATGTTACAAATAAACAAATTTAGAGAAATTGTGACTCAGATTAAAGTCCTTGAGTCATCTCTCCCACCATCCTATGTAGGTGGCTCTCTCTTTTTACAGAGGGGAAAGTTGAGGATGAGGAAAAGCGTCAAGCATGTCCTAGCAGATGGACTGAAGTGTTTAATTGGCTGGACCATAGTTTCTCAGTGCAGGCAAGTGGCCGTTATATAATTTGCAAAACAAGGACACCTATACCCCAATTTGTGGAAAAGAGATGTAACATTAAATAAGTTCATACATGTCAAAACACATTGAACTTTTGGGTTAGAAGGTACTAGATAAATCTAAGGCATCTTTACAAGTGGTAATTATAATACTAACAGATAAGTTTTATTTTTATATACTTTCTCTATAAAATTAGATTGCTCAAAGTACTTAATATTATCTAATTAACACAGCACTCTGAGAGTAGGGAAAAATACCAGATAAAGATTGTTTAGCTTTTAAATTCATTGTTAAATTGTTGAACCAGTTTCCCCATAGCCACTGTAATGTCCAATCTGGACAGCCCTTGCTTAGCCCATCAGTTTGCTCACCCGTCTCCTCACGTACCATCTATTTTTGCCTTTGGTGTTTGCTCCTGCTGTTCATAAAACCTGGAGCATCCTCCCTCCTGAACTCTGCCTACCTAAATTGTTGCTGTCCTACAGTGTTCAAATACTTTCTCCTTTGCAGATTACTCTATAACACATCCCAGAGTTCTCCCTCTCTGCACTCCTTTTGTACTTAATATTACAGGGTTCAAGATTTAACTACTCTCTGATTGATTTAAGTATGTCACCTTGGTGTCCTCATGTTGCCATTGCTTCTTCTGAATTCCCAACATTTATTTGATCTGGAAGAATCAGAATAAGGAACATAGGAGGGCTGAACTAGGTTGCTAAAGCAAGAGGGAGAACACAGAAAATCCCGGAGGTATGAGGGAGATCAGCACTTAGTTCAGATTCACAATGAGACCTGGGTGGTGTGAGAAACAGGTGTTCTGCAGAGAGGAAGATGAACTGGTCCCTTAAACATCAGACACAGTCTAAAATGTTTCCTTCTTCATTTGTTGCTGGTCTAAAGTTTAGTGCTTCTACACTTAGCTCACCTACTACTGCCTGAGGTCTTCCTTTAGGCTGTGTGTACTTAAGTAACGTGGCTCTCCAAACTTATAAAAAAGTAATTGTGTTTTTGTAACGTGTAATTTTGAATAGAAAATTTAGACTGTGATTTGTTGGTATCATTTATACAATGATGTTTTATTACTGTTTTATTTATTTTACATCAGAAATGCATTATTTTCTAGTAAGCCTCACAGCACTGAAGCAATTAATTAATGCATGCTTAGTTTTGTCTAAAACTATCTGTATATTCACTGGTAGTTTAAATAAAAATGTTTTTCAATAGCTGGGGATTGTTATTAGATTTAAATTTGCCTGAAGAGATGTTGGATAAAGTAAAAAAATTTTTAATCAGGTGATAGTGTTAAAATATTTCAAATATTTAAAACATCAGCATTCATTTTCTCTCCCATCAGGTACCTGCATTATTGCGTACTGGCGATACGGTTCATGGCTCGGGGCCATCAGTTGTCCAATCTGTAGACAAACGGTAATGTTTGTATCCAGAAGCATCATAAATGCGAGTTCACTTTGTACATCTTTCTAGTTTCTGTATCTGACTTCTGAATTATTTTGATATTTTTAGCAGAATTTCCTTTATCCAAAACTTCTGTGATGTTACATTGTTTTTTAATGTCTTTAAGACAACTCAAAAAACAGAGAATTTCTTTTGAAGTCAGTTGTAGGAAAACAAATGGTAAATGAATCCTCGCCCAAACCTTCTAAAGTCTTTGTTGTAATACCAGCAAAGGAATAACTGAACTAGCTAATCAGGCTTAAGCAAATATCTCCTATACTACTTTTGAAAAAAATTGTTTTTCCTTTTTAACTTATTTTTAACCTGCCCTCTCCAGAAAGGGTCCAGATAGCTTTAAATAATGAATTATAATTTTGTAAGTCTTTTTTTGGAACATAATCACATTGAATTATCCAGAACAGATTTGACCATTGTAGTCAGTCTAGAAGCTACCTGAGGATGGAGGCAGTAAGTTTTTATAAACGTATATTGAAGACTGAAATGCCAGCACAGATGGGATTGCCACATTTTCTCAATTTCTTTGACAAGCTGGAAAAAACGATATACTGAAAAATCTGAGAAACTGAAGTTCTTAGTTTTTTTAATTAGTAAGTATAGCAAAGTAGGACATTCTCTCAGCTGTGTGTAGTTTTTTATAATTTCCTTTATAGTCATTTTATTTGCCACTTAAATTAAAAATATCTACCTTTCTGATAATGAGTTATGAACATATAAAAAGACAGCATCTCCTCAGGAAGTCTTCCAGTGAGCAAAATAAAGTCCTAAAATGGATAGTTTCCAAGTAAATATGTCAGATTGGATGCATATATTTACTTTTGCTCCCTCTTACAACTTTACTAAAATAACAGTAAAGGACATTGTATAAAGGCATAAACCCGCAGAGACCAAAAAATAAAACAAAGTGGTAGAAGAGGTGACAATTCTTCAAAAATTCTTTGTAAAATATAATGGACACACAGAAAAGCACACAAAACAAAGAAGTGCAATCCACTGAATTATCACAAAGCAACACTTGAATAATCATCACTCAGATGAAGAAACAGAAATTGGCCATCAGCCCCAGAAGCCTTCTCAGGACCCCACCCAATTCTTCACTCCTTCTTCGTCTCCTGTAGGTAATTTCTATTTCACTTTCATGATAAGCATTTCCTTGATTTTCTTTATAGTTTTATTACCTTAGTATACACCTCTAAGATTGTTTAGTTCTATCTGATTTTTAGGCTTTATGTAAATAAAACCATATAGTATGTATTGTTAAATGCACACACATGGTATACAGGGGTGAGCAGAAGTAGGTTTACATACAGAAAATAAGACAATAATAATAATACAATAATAATAATGATAATAATACAAGAATAAACACTTTCATGTATGTACTCACAACTGTAAACTGACTTTTGCCCATTCCTGTATGCCTTTCAGCCTTGTTCTAGCTACCTACTTCCCCCCATCACTGCCTTTTTTTTTTTTTGGTGTAGAAGGTTCAGGGCTTTCTTCTACATTCCCAAATTCTCTCTCTCTCACATTTGACTCTTTATCACGTGGTCGGGAGGAAATACTGTTTTGGGGGTTTTTTTGTACTGCCTTTCTGGATGATTTTATATGTGACACAAAGCAGTCAACACTAAAACTTATTTGCCACTACCACCTCTCATCATCTTTAGCTATCTGCCAGCCACACTGAGCCCAGGCCCTAGGTCTTGCGTGAAAGAATTAGTTCCACCAAAGGTGTGGAAATGGAGTATCCCCTGCAGTCTCACAGGGTGTCCAGCCTTCAGCCAAGGGGCCACATGCAGCCCAGGATGGCTGTGAACGTAGCCCAACACAAAGTCATAGATTTAATTAAAGCAATATGTAAAAAAAAAAAACCCAAAAAACCTTTTGTGTGTGTGTGTGTGATTATGTGTTACAATGTATTTAATGTATGGCCTAAGACAACTCTTCTTCCATTGGGGCCCAGAGATGCCAAGAGGCTGGACACCCCTGCGAGGCAGTACAGCCATGCCTACCCCTTGGTACTAGGATTTCTGACCTCTCAATCTCTAAGATTATAAATTTGTCTTGTTTTAAGCCACTAAGTTTGTGATGACTTGTTACAGCAGCATTTGGAAACTAATACAATTGTCTTTGCAATTTTTTACTTCTCACTCTGAAAATTTTCCCAAATTTCAGAACTGACTTTTTAGTCATCTAGACATCTCTACTTGGATATTTCACCAGCATCTTAAATTCAACTAGTCCAAAATTAAAATTATTATTTTTCTCCAAAAAAACAAAAAAGAGTTAGTTTCACCACCTGCAGCTTTTCATAGGGTATGTATAAATTTATCAGGTGGTATCCATTGGACCACCTGTAAATTTGCTAGAGGCTAAAGAGGTGGAGATCAAGCTGTTTTAATATGGTAGCTTTTGGTTTTCTAACTGTAGAGCAGTTCATCCTGGAGGCAAGACAGATATCAGATACCTGCTTTACCTCCTGTTTCACTGGAAGTAACGATGCACAGGCTGATGTCTCGGACTAGGACACACGCACCACTTCCCTCCATGAATGCATGCGCTAACACACCAACCTGCACTTCAAGGGCTAGCTTAAGTTTCACGTTTTCTGAACACCTTAGGGAGGAGTCCTTACTTTGAAGTATCATTAAAACACCTTAGAACAGGATGTTGTACAGGTCTGCCTCCCCTTCTCTCTTGTGATTGCGATCACCAACAAGCAAGGCCACGTCTTCATTTTACTATTTTTAAAATTTTATTCGTATATCAAGCACTTAGCACAGTGCCTTGCCCACAGTAGGTGCTCAGTTAATACTTACTGAAAGAATGCATTTTTCTTAACAAATGCATGAAGAGTCAACAGTGTGTGCGCTCCTTTGCTTTAGCTGTTTAGAGAGCATCTGAGAAGTGGGCAGCCCTGGTTTTACAGTTGAACTGAGGAAGGGCTAAAGCAACAGCTAGATGATTTAACCCTAAATCTGTCAATTTTCCTTCCCATCTTCATCTCATTGTACAGTGACCATTTCTGTCAGGGCTTTTCATGGCCTGTCATCTTCAGATTACTTGAATGTGGCCCTGGGACATTTGTGTATCCTTACCTCTACCATAGAGGAAAAAGGGTTTAATGTGTTATATATAACAGTATTAAGAATTACCTTTTTAGTACAGGGAATAAGAAACATAATTGGTAGGCATAAAATGGACAGAGGGAGGTTAAGAATCATATAGGAAACAGAAAAGCCAAAGAACTTATGTGTACAACCCATGGACGTGAACTGGGGGGTGTGAGAAGGGACAGGGCGGAGGGGGATAAAGGGGAAAAAAATTGGGACAACTGTAATAGCATAATCAATAAGATATACTTAAAAAAAGAAATAAGTCAGAAAAAGACCAAAAAAAAAAAAAAGAGTTACCTTTTTTGACTGTAGTAGGGATAGGTGCTTGAGAGCCAGTCCTTGCACTAAGTGAAAGTCTATGTTATGGTTGGTGATATCTAAAGATATTTCAAAAGCAGTGACTTTGCTCCTGAATGTTCTCTCATCATTCTTGTATGTTCAGCTGCAGAGAACTACTGACTTTCTCCCTGGGGTGGACTGGAAAATAGTAGAACCAGCGTTTGGATAATGTGCCCGTTTAATTTTATAGATGCTCAAATTACATTGCATTGGATTGGATTGTAGGCAGTAATCTTACTTTCCTCCTCTGTGTTGCCTTTATTAAAGGAAATGAGTGAAATATAAATTCAAAAGATTTCCTTGTTTTATTGAATAACACAAAATGAAAAGACTAATGCTGCAGAAAGGTATAACAATTTTTCTCTCTGTATTAAACAGGTAACTTTACTGCTACCAGTATTTAGTGAAAATGACCAGTCTCAGGATGTTGTATCATTGCATCAGGACATTAATGATTATAACCGGAGGTTCTCAGGGCAGCCCAGATCTGTAAGTAACGTTACGGCAGGTACAAAGCAAGTTACAGTATCATGGCCCTTCTGTTTTGTGGAGTGAGATTTACCAACGCGTATTCTTTGACTATGAGAAACCTCACTGTTCGTGTGTGTTGGGTGAAGTCCTTACTTCCATCCTTGTCGTTCACTGAGTTACAGCTTTCCCAAGGACTGCAGTGTTTCTGTCTTTTTAAAAAAAAGGCATTGTAGAAGTCATTTATGAAGAGGCACCAGCAGAAAATCAATAGGAAAAATTTGGGGTAAAAATAAAATGATCAACTCCTATGTGATTCTAAAATAGGGTTTGATTTTATGAGGAGCACCTGGGAACTTCTGGCGAGAGTTTTACAGTGTGTTTCACTCTAAGTTACTTACCTTGGCCCCTGTTTGAAGTGTTCCCTTAAGTAACCCTGTGTGTCATCTCAGCTATGCAAATCACTCTCTTTTTAATACCGTTAGTTCTACAGGTGACCCCTCCCCTAAAAAAAGGCATCTGGTAGATTGAAAACTGTCACATTTTATTATCACATTCCAGTTTTAGCAAAATAGAGCAAAGAATTCTACAAGTGTGTGTATGCCTGGATACGTATTTCAAAAACCAGAATACACTGAGTACAAATTTAGTACACAGAAAGCCCAGGCTCTCCCCCGAGCTCTAGACTTTATATCCAACTGCTTAGCGTATGTCTCCGCTTGGATGCCCCCTCGGCCTCTCAAACTTAGCGTGTATAATGTGAAACCAGTTCCCTCCCCAGTGCAGTTAACTCTTTTCCCAGTCTTTCCGAGCTCCTCCTCTCCCTCATTCCCCTCATCTGGTCTATAAGTTGTACCATTTCTTTTCTTGGGGGGGGGGTGACCTGTCATTTTTCCCTCATAAAAATGTCCCATGTCTGTAGAGCCATCATATTAGTCAGTCACCATCATCTCTTGCTTAGGACACTTGCTGTGGCCTCTTCACGTTGACTTTTCTCTCTGCATGGCAGTCCAAGAAATATTTTGAAAATAAGTAAGGCCATGATGCTCTTGTTTTAAAACTTGCAATTTTGGGGAATAATTTGGAATAATGTGCCCGCTCCTTACTGTGGCTTACAAGGCCCTGTGTGACCTGGCCCTCCTCCACCACCCCAACATCCTGTGCCACTCTCCCCTCCCCCACCAGGCTCCAGCTACGCTGGCCTTTCCGCTCTCAGAAAAGCTCCAGGTCTTTCCACGTTACGCCTTCCCCTGTGCCATTTCCTGTTGGGAACGCTTGTCGCTCTGCTCTCATGGGTGGTTTTCATCCTTCAGGCAGTTCTAAGATAAGCCTTCCTCCAGAGGCTTTCCCTGACAGCCTAGGTGTTCTCCAGGATTGTCCTCTGTACGTTTTCTGCACGGCATTTGTCACAAACCGCACTCAAACCTAGTTCATCGGCTTGCTCTCCATAGACTAACAGCATCGCGAGAGCAAAGACTGTTTATTTAGTCAGTGCTAAATTCTCATTGTGAAATTCAGTGTCTGGGATGTCATAGGCCCTCAGTGTGCGCTGAGTAAATTAATGAATTATCCTTGAGGTAAGAATTGATACTATTACTCCCAGCCAAGACTATAAGCTATTAAATGTTTTAGTAATACACAGCTGTGCTCTTGTGCTCCCTCGCTTATATTCCTCATTCTGTAACATCATGCACATTTAAAGGTACAGTTTCATCTGTTGTGAATGATAATGTGTAAATCTTTTAGATGTGTAAGCAACAAGAATAACGTAATCCAACCACTGTTGTCTTCCATAGTTGCTTGATCCAGCCATTTTTTAACACACCCTCCAGTGACACCTGTAGTGTGAGTCATTGAAAATCAGTGTTTCCAATTCAAGATCGGCCACTGACCTTGAAGATAGTAATAATAGTTTTAAGATATTCATTCATATTTTTAAGCGTGAAGCATACCATTGCTCAGTTCTTATTTGTGTGTTGTGTCAGATTTATAGTTAACAAGAAAGCTTAGGACGCGATGATGTTACAATATAATACAGACAGCTGGCTCTTACTTTGATATTCTACCTCAAAGTTGAAGTAAGATCGTAATTAATACACAAACATTTCTTAGTAACACATTTTGTATTTCTTGTCTAATTACAGATTTTGTATAAATAATAGCACATGAGCAGTGAAAAAGAGCTGATAATGGACAGAAAATTACTGTTAGAATATTTAAAGTAATTTATCATTGACCTTGTGAAAACTGTAGCTGTTTTGCTTTCAATATTAGTTTCTTCCATAGAGAATAGAAAGTTAATACAGGAAATGACTCTAAAAAGAACATTTTTGTTCATTTGTGGCCAGTCTTCCAAAAAGAGTTACAAGATTTTCTTTACCTTGTTTTCAAAACTGTTTTCTCATCACTTGCTCAATTCCCATTTTTGTCTCCATCTTCTTCTCAACTTATTTGGCATCTGTTAAATCAATAAATATATACATAGAGTTGGATCTATGATATTTATACAGATTGTTAAAAATAGCTGAACTGTGGGCAGCGGAATGACCACAGGAAGTGATTTACTTCCTCCGGTCAGTTTGTCTGGTATCCGCCAACTTCTGAAAAGTAAGATATGTTGAAGAGTCGTGGCAGGTCGTTACTGCACAGGGGCTGAGGTCATGTAGCCAACAAACAGCTACACAGAACAAAAAAGAAGTCTGCAGCCAGAGAATAACTGGCCTGCTCAAGGTCATACAAATACAGGGCGGGGGCAAAAGTGGGCTTATGGTTGTTTGCATGGAAAATAATACAATAACTAATAATAATAAAAGAGTAAATTTTACTTACAACTGTAAACCTACTTTTGCACTACGCTGTTAGATATTGGTACTATCTCTTCTTTTTAATAGCTTTATTTAGATGTAATTTACATGCCATAAGCATATGTGTTTTAAAGTATACAGTTCAATGATTTATACTATAGAGTAAATATAATCTAATTACCATCATGATATAATTTTAGAACATTTCATTCTCCCAAAAGCTTTAGCAGTCCCTTCCCTTTCTCCCCGACCCTTCCCCTCTCCCTAGTCTTCGGCACCACAGATCTACCTTGCATCTCTGTGGATGTGGCTATTCTGGATAGCTCATCATTTTATTTGAATGGGATCATACAATATATGGCCTTTTGTCTCTGGCTTATTTCACTTGGCATAATGTTTTCAAGGTTCATCCATGCTGTAACATGCCTCAGTACTGCATTGCTTTTTGTTGTATTTTTTTATTTTTCAGTTATAGTTGACATACAATATTATATTAGTTTCAGGTGTACAATATAGTGATTATACATTAATGTAACTTACAAAGCGATCGCCCCAATAAGTCTAGTACCTATCTGACACTACATAATTACTGGAATATCATTGACTATCTCCCTTATGCTAGTACTTCATTGCTTATTATGGACAAATAATATATCTCATTTTGTTTATCCATTCATGAGTTCATGGACATTTGAGTTGTTTCCACTTGCTGGCTATTATAAATAATGTTCTCATTAACTCGTGTACCAGTTTTGGGTAGACACATGTTTTGTTCCCCTTGGGTGTGTGCCTCGCTGTGCAGTTGTGGATGTTGTAGTGACCCAGAGTTTCCTGTTTTGAGGAACTGCCAGACCGTCTCCTAAGGGGCTCTGCATTCCCACCAACAGTGTGCGAGGGTTCCAGTGTCTCCATATATTATAGTTTTCATTGCTTTCCATATCTGATAATTTTTAAATGTGTGCCTTTTGTTAAAGTTCAGCTGTGAAAATTATGCTCATTTATGTAAAAGCCTAGTAATTTATGTGTTTCTGTACATATTTAGAACTTAACCTTATTTTCAAAAAGGTAGTGCTTGGCATTCTAAAAATCTCTGTAGCAATTAGGAATTTCCTTAAATTCTAGCTAAGCAGAATAAACATCCTCAGAAGGGATCAATTTCATTGCTATTCTTAGACTGTCATTAATATTGATGTCTTTAATGTATAATATTATATATTGTCTGGCAACTTATAAAGGTCATTTATATACAATATCTCTTTCAGTTTTTGAAAGTCCTCCTGGTACATAAATACTCAATTGTTGACTTACCTCTAGTAGGTTAAACAACTTTCCACAAGGTCACCTGGCTAATAAGTAGTTTATTTTGAATTCAAACCCAGATCTGACTTTTTAAAAAATTTTTCTAATATTGTATTTATTTATTTTTAGAGAGAGGGGATAGGAGGGAGAAAGAGGAGGAGAGAAACATTAGTGTGCGAGAGAGACATTGATCAATACACCCACACTGGCAACCTGGCCTGCAACCCAGGCATGTGCCCTGACTGGGAATCGAACCAGTGGCCTTTCGGTTCACAAGGCCAGCGCTCAATCCACTGAGCCACATCAGCCAGGGCCCAGATCTCTCTGACTTTAAAGCTGAGACTTGAGCTCAAGCCTCAGACTCTAATCCTATATAATAGGTTCTTGATTTGGTTTATTTTACTAACTCAGATTAGAAATAACTTGAGTTTTACATTATTATGTCCTATATTTTAAGTTTGCTGACATTTTAGTTGCTTTTCAATTATCTGCAATAAAACCTATTTTATAAGAAGCTAGTAATCAAAGAACTGTTTTTAAATAAAGTGAATAACTAGAAAAAATGATGGTCAAACAATAGGTGAAACTTCTTAATTCATGTTAACTTTGCACAATCGTAAGAAAATTATATTATTTTAAAGTCTGACACATTAGATGCCAAATCATAATATTTGTTTTTCCCCTACCAGATTATGGAAAGAATTATGGACCTACCCACTTTACTGAGGCATGCATTCAGGGAAATGTTTTCAGTCGGTGGCCTTTTTTGGATGTTCCGTATCAGGATAATACTTTGTTTAATGGGAGCTTTTTTCTATCTTATATCGCCTCTAGATTTTGTACCTGAAGCCTTGTTTGGAATTCTGGGCTTTTTAGATGATTTCTTTGTCATCTTTTTGTTGCTTATCTACATCTCTATTATGTATCGAGAAGTGATAACACAGAGACTAAACAGGTGAAAAAAAAGCTTACTAAAATATGAGCTAATGTGTAAAATCACACAAAAGGACCCATGGCAGCATACAGTGTTAGAACATTATCTTACAAGCTGAAGACTGCTGTATGACAAACATTTGATTATTATTTGGCAAATACCTAGCAATATATGACTGGAATTTTTACATGTTGCAGGTTGATATTAAGGTTAGACTTACAATAATTTACAACTGTATCTTGATTGTGTTGTCTGTCAAGTCTCTGGAAAAAAATGTGGCATTATATAAAAAGGGATGCTTTCATATCTCTCTTTTCCCCAAAATTACTCAGATTAATGGGATGTATACTAAGATAGTGTTAAATGTACACTTTACCCAATGTTCCCTTCTCAGTGAGCACCTATATGATAATATATTGCAATGAGACTCATCTAAATATTTTCATTACAATAAAATATTGCACAGTATTGGGGGGAAAGTGTTTCTTTTAGTACTAAATTTTGTGCATTTGGAGCAGTTCTGCTTTTCCATTCTGATATGTCTTTGTTATCAGCTGAAAGTGAACGAGAACCTTGCACTTTATCATTTGATTTCACATTCTGGTTTACAGAACACTGGAGGAGTTAATGAGGTGTAAGACATGTATGTCCAGTCAGCATACTTATGTTCTCAGTGTGGCATTTAAACCAGAGTTTGGTCCTTTTACAGGAAGGAACAGTGTATTAAAGTAACTTGTAAAGGAATTTTTTTTCTGAAACCTGGGCAGTACTGTAAACAAATAGTAGTTTGATGCATTTCTGAGAAAAGTGGTTTTTCATGGCTTGAGCATCAAAGAGGGTACTACGAAGACTTTTAAGTTTGACAAGAGAAATTATGGTGAACTAGAGTAACAGAATGGACAAATTTGGTTCATTTTCTCTTGACAGAAAACTTGTAATGCTGTCCCCTAGATGGTACAGAATGAGCAAATGTCAGATGTGATTCAATAGGCCGGTTACATTGGTTTTTTTTTTAACAGCTTCAGCATAAGTACCTAACACCCTCTTCTGCAGTTTTGTTTGAAAAGAACCAAAGCCACAAGTATTATGAAATCCCAGCTCCCTCAGCTGGCAGTGCTCATTAGCAGACTGGACAGCAGGGAGGTCGTTGATGCCCAGAGCTGTCAGCTCTGTCACCTGATAGTCATACTGTCCATTCACATACCAGTGAGCCTCCCTATGTATAGATAGGCAAAAAAAAACAAATCTATCGCGGTCTCCCAAATTAGTCAGATTAGCCATCGACTGATAAGATGCTGAATAAAATATCAATAATAGTGTTTTCTAATTCGGGCCTAGGACAAAGCTGTTGTTTGTTAGAGAGAAAAACAGTAATGCTTAAATATAGCACCTCATAATTAAAGCAGTTTCTCACATACTTTTCATTTTATGCTTAAGACAGTTTTGTGAAGAAGGCAGGTGTCTTCCTTTTCACAGGTGAAATCCCTGTTACTGATGACAGGTTTTGTGTTGTCTGAAACCACCAGATATAAGTGACTGAACTGCTATTGGACTCAATAGGACTCCTGCCTGGGGTTCAGGTAAATGTGAGGGTTGTTACAAAGAGGTGAAGCTAGAGAGAAACTGGGGTCCCTTGGGGTCTTTCGGAACATACTGGAGTAAGATAGCTTAGGTACTCCTAAGAAAAAAGAAAGGTCTAAAAAGATGACCTATCAAGACTTCATGAATCCTAAATCTGTACTTCCAAATCAAACATCTAATAGGGTGGCATACTTCACAGAAAAACATTTCAGCTGCAGCTACCAATTCTAAAAGCTAAGGAGTAGGAATTTGTTACACTAGACTAGAAGTGCATTTCCTACCAATTGCAAATTTGGTGTGGGGCTATATAGCAATGTCATTTTTTAAAGGCTTTTTTCTGTGCATGTTCTGCTTCAAGTGTCAACATTTCTAGTTACAATAATTTTATTGTAATATTGGAATTCCTTGTAAGACTTTACTGGTAGCAGTGTACTATACCAACTTTTGTAACATTCAAAAACACTGTATGATTGAAAGTCTTATTAAATAGAAAAGGGAACATGTGGGTATTTCAGAATTGTAGACCTGCTTATTATGTGTCAGTACTGATCACTGATAATAAATGCAGACGGTATCCAACAGCATTTAAAACAAGTAGAGTCAATCAGTGTTTTCAACATAGTAATACTTCTTTGATTCAGTGAGATCATATACATCAAACCAACAATTTGGACTTTTTATAAACAATAATGTTATAACTGTCACAAAACAAATGGTCCAACCCCAGGAGCAAACTTGGGCAGGTCTATGGAAAACAAGACGGAGGGAACAGCTGTTCTCAGTGCCCACTGGGCAGTGGTCTCGGCCACCGCACTCAGCATCTGAAAGCAGTAGGGGAGGAAAGAACTGTCTTGGTCCCTGTGGCTGTGCAGATACCTACCTCACGGAGTTGCAGAGAATCGACGGTTGGATTCAGACTTTGTGATTTAAGAATTTGTCAAACGCCTACTCTTTTGAATAAAAGCAACATGTCTAAAATTAAAAAGTAGCGGTTATTTTCCTGTTTCTCTGCTAGTGTTTGCTTTGAAATTCAGAACTCCTGAAGTAGTGTTCAGTGTAATGGTTGCGGTGGTTTTCTTTTTCACTAATGGACATCCAGTATCTCATCGTACTTCTAATTAACTTTCCACAGGTCTTTTTAAATTTAAAAAGCAGAAACGTTTTTGTTTCTGAGGGAAATTACTCCCCTGGGTAACCTGTATTAATCTGGACAAGAAGGGTGGAAATGGAATTAGAGACTAGGCCTGTACCCTGATTCCCCACCCCTATTTCTTGAGTGTGTAGTCAATGACTGAAGTTGCATATTTGGTAACTGAAATGACCTTTTCTCAGTCTGTGCCCTCGCGTCTGCAGCAAAATTCTTTCCGTTGTCTTCGTAACACTAAATGTACTCCAGACTCCTGTTTCGCTAAAGAGCAACCCAGAAACCTGGGACTGGGTCAGAATAGGAAAGGGCACTCAAGGTTTGAAGGCCCTAAGACTTGTCTCCCAGTAAGCAGTGAGGGCTGTTGACAATCACAGAGATATAAAGACAATTACTGAGATTTTGTTCTGTCAGAACCAGACCATTTTCATGACATAAGTATTTAAGCATTGAGCCCCTGACTGCAAGCAATTTGAGATGTTATCAGTCACTCTCATCTTCATCCATCTGCATCCTCTGACGTGTCCCATCTCCACATTGGTACATGAGGGGAGTAAACACATGGAGCATGTCTGGAGAGTTTCCTTATTATTTTTATCAGACTAGTGGCGTGTAGTGTAGGCCTTTTGAAGGGAATGTAATATGGGCTGTAGGAGAGGGCTGAGGGCTAAAGATGTTTAAACTCACTGGTATCTAATATTTTAGATTTTAATTTGTTTCAAAACACAGAAATTTAAAAACTATTTAAAAATACCTGATATTCTAATCAAAACATTCACTCTTCTAATTGGTCTTAGGGAAAACTTAAAATTTTTATCCACATGAAAATTAATCTTGTTTCATTAATCCTAGAATATTAGAAATGTTAAGCACCCTTACAAATTGGCTGGTGTTTCTGTTTTCTCAGATGAAAGCTATAGATAGCTCCCCAGAAAAAAACATTTATACACACGTTTCTATACTTTCAATTCCTTTTCAGGGAATTCAAGATCTGAACACTTATGGATTCCATATTAAGAATTCTTCATTTAGTCCTACAACCTTACTCCACAGATGAAGATAAGGAGGCCCAGAGAGAATGAATGCTAAGGTATTTTTTTTTTAAGATTTTATTTTTATTTTTTTAGAGAGAGGGGAAGGGAGGGAGACAGAGAGGGAGAGAAACAGCAATGTATGGTTGCCTCTCACATGGCCCCCACTGGGGATCCAGCCCCCAACCCAGGCATGTGCCCCGACCGAGAATCGAACCGGCAACCCTTTGGTTCTCAGCCCATGTTCAATCCACTGAGCTACACCAGCCAGGGCACTAAGGTATTTTTTTAAATAAAAATTACTTATAGGAAAAAAATCATAGTTGGATAGAAATTAAAATCTAAATAGTTAGATATGGATGAGTTTAAAAACATCTTTAGTCCTCAGCACTCTCCTATATTAAAAAACAAGTGGCTTATTTTTCTTCAGTTTATCAAGCAGGACAAAGTTTATCCTAGAATAATTGTAACAAAACTTAAAAAGTGTTATAATTGTAAATAAATTAGACTTTGAAAAATATCACTTTTAAAAAGTTGTTTTTTAGTTTATTGATTTGAGAGAGAGCAAGATGGTTGTTTTTTCTACTTATTTGTGCATTCATTGGTTGATTCTTGTTATGTGCCCTGACTGGGGATGGAACCTGTAATCTTGGTGAATTGGGATGATCCTCTAACAGAGCTACCCAAAGTTACCCAGCCAGGGCCAAAAAACATCAAACTTCTAACTACACTTAATTCAGTTTATCCCAATGCATTGTCTTTCCCTCAAAGGAACATACAAAACAAAGGCAATATTCATTTTTTTGTATTTATTGAAGGGGTCAAATGAGATCAAATGAGCATGTAAATATCTCATTCTCTCTTTTAAAAAAGGCAGTTGTGCATATCTTATGTAGCCCTTGTTTAATAAGCTGTTTTATTAAGGTAGAACTCCAAACATTTTATAAATCAGTAAAGATCATGTGATTATCATAAAGTGAACACAGTTTAACCATCACTCCAGTCAAAAGACACATTATCTCCATCCCATAAGTCCCCTTTCTTTGCCTCTCTCCCCAAAAGGAACCTCTTCTGATTTGTTTTACCTTTTTTATTGCTCTACAAAAAAACCATAATCATGTAGTATATTTTGTCTCTGGCTTAATCAACATTACGTAAGAACCATCCATAGAGTATGGGTCGTAGCCTCTTTATGTTGATTGCTATGTAGTATTCCATAGCATGAGTATACCACAGTTTATACATCAACCATTAATGGGCATATGGATTCTTTGCATCAACATTTTCTACAATCCTATCAGTGGCCGCCCTTTTAAAAGAAATCGGCGCAATGATCCAGTGACTTCAGCTTTACACCTGTCTGCCTTCAAGCCAGCAGACCCAATGGACCGTACTGGTTTCCATGTCAAAAGGCCCTTGATAAGTCAACCCAAGAAAGGCACCGGAGCGAAGACAGGCCCTTCCCTTCCGGAAGGTCGAAGGTCCGCCCATTTCAGTGACGCAAGCCCGTAGCATCACACGCCGGGCCTCAGCCAATGGCTTGCTTCCCAGCGAACGTTACCTCTGACCTCAAGGCTAATCTGAGACAGCAGGGACGAACTCCTCGCGAGAGGTGAGATTGAAGCTTCCTCCGCCATCTTGGAGATGGGAGTCAGGGGATGGTTGTGGTCGTTCTGCTAATGCAAACAACAAAACGGGCACATCAGCCACCCCCGAGTAAGGCTATCATCACTGTAATTGTTGGCCAAACCTACAAAAGAAGCAAGGGTATCAAAGCGGAGAGCAGCGACATTAATAACAGTTTCACCTGCCTGCTGGGGCGAAGGAAGTGAAACGACTGAGAACTGGGAGGATGGTGCAGTCCTGTTCCGCCTACGGCTGCAAGAACCGATATGATAAGGATAAGCCCGTTTCTTTCCACAAGTAAGTGCCGTTCGCACCTCGCGGGGTCGGCCCCTGCTCGCGCTGGGGGCGCGCAGCCGGTTAGGCTCGGGGGCGGAGCCAGAGCCAGGCGCGTGTCCGCGCGAGACCTAGCGAGAGGGGTGTAGGCAGGGGCGGGGTGCGCCCGAGCGCAGCTGGGGGTCTACTCCGGGCTGGGTGGTGGGCGAATGCGCAGGTTGTCGGATCCCGCGCCCAGTTGCCGCGGGCTGCGCGTTCTCGGCGCGCGTTGCCACCGCTATCGGTGACCGTTTCTCACGCGCGAGTTCCAACCGCGAGCGCGAGGCTCGGTCCCCACCTGGAGTTGGCTGGTTCGGGGCTAGTGGTGCCGGAAGGCCCCGCAGGTCCTGAGGTCTCCAGGCGGAGAGGCATTTGGGTTTCACCATCAGGTCTTGGAGAAGCCTGGTGATGATAACTCTTTAGAAGTAAATTTGAAATTAAGAGAAGTCACTCTTTTTCGTCCTCGCGGTGGTTGGGAGGCCAGCATCATTAAGGATTGGTTTTTGGTCAGGATTTCAGGGAGAATGTGTATGGGCAAATTTCTAGGAATCAACCTTTAAGGGCCTCTTAAGTTTGAGACAGTTTCTGGTACTGCAAAAATGAGTAGTTTATGTTTGTAGCACATAATGATAACATGGAAAATAATACTACGGACTATGATCAAGTGCCATAATAAAGGTCAATAGAAGCTATTATTGGTGCATAGAGGAAGCCTTTGGAAAATAACCTGCCCTGTATCTGTCAGGACTTTTATCCGAAAGGTGCTGTAGTTAGTCTTAAGGAAAAATGTTCTCTGGAAAAGAAAACCTCAAAATGGAAATGACTTAATGATCAAATGTCTGCAAGATGTGACACGGTGGCAATTTTATTCAGCCAAATTCAGTACAGTATTTGCAGATTTTATTACATTTATGTTAATTTTTTTTTTTTTTTTTGCAAGAATTCGCGACTCTAAACGATAGCTAAGAAATTAAATTAGAACCAGTGGTAAGTTATATGAAGTCTTCATAGCTAAATAATTACACATGCAAAATGTTAAATATATTTCATTTTTTTTGTGGGGGTCATGTTTAACAATAGATGTGGGTGCATTTTCATATTCTTGGTATAGTATGAGAAGGACCATACTGAAATAAGAGTGTATAATGCTTAGGGAGATCTTGAGTGTTGATATTTCCCTCTTCAGAGAAGGGAATAGGACACTTAACACTTCCCAGAGTTCAGTTCAGTGTATCTTAACATTACCTCTTGATTTATTGGAATATCTGAAAGCTGATGAATTGATCTTTCCAGCACAGGGAATCAGTCAGGAGATGGTGAGTGACACCATCGCACTCATTCAGCTTTCGGCCTCCCCATTCTAATGATACAGCAGAAGGAATCTAAAAATGTGTAAAACCCTTCATTGGTAGGGAAACTAGGACATTCACACATCAGAAATAGTGAGTCTCTGCTGGCTGTTAAACAATTGAATGGAAAGGACTAACCTACATCTCATCCTTTATCTGGAAGAACAAATTTGGGAGTGTAGATGGGAAAGAGCTTGACAGAACCTCACGGACATCCTGAGCACTTGTAGTCCCGGAGTCAGAAAGCCCTAGTTGCTGAATTTGACCAGTGTTTGCTACTGTAGTTTGCGCTTCTAGAAGCCATTTCTGGCAGGGAATTTCTAAGAGTGTTTCTTTCCCCAGTTTCTATGTGGTGGTGGTGGGAAGAGTAGACAAAGGGACTGTCATAAACATCTCCAGACCTTCAGGATAATAGCAGAGCCAGGCTCTGGCATACTTTGGAAGAGAAACGAACACAAAGTAGAAACATCCTTCTTTGGCTTCTTTCCAGTCCCCCCAGCTTACTAAATCCCTGACCTGGAAAAATAAAATCACAACAAATTTAAATTATTCCTACCTTCCTTTATGTAGTCCTAACAAACATTTCAATAGGTTAAAAGAAAAATTAAAAATTTTAAATTTATCATTGCAATTCAACTGAAATTTGATTAAGTCGTATTTGTTAAGACAGGTTCTATGACAACCAGATGGTTCTTTTTCTCAGTATGTAGATATAAACATGCAATTTTGTTTTACACTGTGCAGAAAATCACTGGTAAAATAATACAAGTCACCCTATAGTATGTAATTTACTTGGCACTTTTAGTGTCTTCAATATAAAAAGTTAAACCATAATAAATGAGATAGGTAGGAGAGCCACATGATTTACTCTTGTATATTTAGATGTGTGTGGAGTACCTGTATCTGCCTGTGAAAGTTATTTACTGTGATGGAGGAGGGAGAACACAGTATTAGGCACATGGGCCCTCCACCCCCAACCTTTCTTTACCTACTCTTCCCACTGCACACATCCACCAACATGGCTAACTTATTTTTACACGCTGTAAATTTTTAATTGGCTTGTCTTACTTAGATTGTTTATATCATTATATCTGACATTCCTGTAACTACTGTGTAATGAGTTAAGATTTCTATAAGAAATACTTTTTTACTTTAAAGATTTTACTTGTTTATTTTTTAGAGAGAGGGGAAGGGAGAGAGGGGAGGGAGAGAAACATGGATTGGTTGCCTTTTGCACGCCCCCAACTAGGGATCTGGCCCACAACCCAGGCATGTGTCTCTGACTGGAATCGAACTGGCAACCTTTTGGTCCACAGGCTGGCACTCAGTCCACTGAACCACACCAGCCGGAGCTATTTATAGGATCTTTTAAAGGCACAACTAATAACTCAAAAAAAAAAAAAAAAAAAAAAAAAGAAAAGAAAGCAGAACTAGTGTTTTGATTAAATACTCCTCAGTGTGTTAACACCAATGTAAGATAGTTCTTTCCTAAGCAGGAAAGTTTGGATGTGCCTTATAATAAAAAAATAAGGTAATAGAAGTGAATTCTGTCATCTTTAGGTTTCCTCTTACTCGACCCAGTCTTTGTAAAGAATGGGAGGCAGCTGTCCGAAGAAAAAACTTTAAACCCACCAAGTATAGCAGTATTTGTTCGGAACACTTTACTCCAGATTGCTTTAAGAGGGAGTGCAACAACAAGTTACTGAAAGAGAATGCTGTGCCCACAATATTTCTTTGTACTGAACCACACGACAAGGTAATCTCTGTTTTCAAATATTGGCTTTTCCCCCCTATTTCTTAAAGTAATGTGTTTATTGTGGAAATTTGGAAAATTCAGGGTCATGTTAAGAAAACAAATGTTACCTGACACCTACCACTTGTAACTAACCACTGTTAACAGTGATACTCTTTTAAAAAATACAAAATGCAGTTTATTAAAGTTAAATATCCTCACACTAAGAAACTCAGTCAAGTTTTGTAATTTACTTTTAAGATCACGCCATATACCTACTTGTATGTTTTGATCAGTTTTGGTTTTTCTTTATCAGTGACAGTTCAGTTTCAAAGTATTTTTCTCCTCAGTTTTAAATACTCCTTAGTAGTTCATTAAATTTTATCATTCTGTCTCTTGTATTCCATTTCTCCTTCTGGTAGAAAAGTATAATTAAAACTTAAACTATTTTCTCATTTTGGTGTATTTCTTTACCAAGATTCATTTAAAAAATCTAATTTTCTTAAAGTCCACAGATAAATTTTTTAAATTGTTCTTTCTGGTTACTAAACTCAAACATACTCTGCATTGTTGTTTTAGAAGGAAGATCTTCTGGAGCCCCAAGAACAGCTTCCCCCGTCTCCTTTAACACCTCCCATTTCCCAGGTTGATGCTGCTATTGGATTACTAATGCCTCCTCTTCAGACCCCCGATAATCTCTCAGTTTTCTGTGATCACAACTACACTGTGGAGGATACAATGCACCAGAGAAAAAGGATTCATCAGCTAGAACAGCAAGTCGAAAAACTCAGAAAGAAGCTCAAGACCACACAGCAGCGATGCAGAAGACAAGAACGACAGCTTGAAAAATTAAAGGAGGTTGTGCACTTCCAGAAAGAGAAAGACATAACAGAGAGAGGTTATGTGATTCTGCCAGATAACTACTTTGAAATAGTGGAAGTACCAGCATAGAAAAAAAGAAATTTGTATTGGTTTTTAATGGGGCGATACCACATACCCTCTTCTAGCCTATAAAGGAGTTTCATCTGCAAAAATAACACTTGATTACTTGTATAAAAACAATTCAGAATATTTTTTAAAAAAATAAATTAGATATATGCTGTAAAATGGTTAATGTTTTTGTTTGTAATTTCAGGGTTTTTACATTTTAACAAAATATTTTAAAAGTTAGAAACTAACCTCAGAGCACCAGTGTAAGTTGATTTCAAGACTGAGGGTTTTTGTTTTCTAATTTGAGTATTTATAGAAATAATGTAAAAATAAAAAGGAAAGAGAATGAGAACAGTACAGTAAGGATGATTTAAGTTTAAAATTTAAAATTAGTTTATTGAGAGAACTTAGTTATATTTTAAATCAGAAATATGGGTTAGATCATAACTTCTCAATATATATAATCTTATTCACACATTCTTATTTGTAAAGTCAGATTCATTTATCTTTCTTAATCACTTGTCAAAGATAACTTGGCAAGTCAACCCTTTAAAAAAGGATATCTTCAGAGCAGAAACTGTAGTCATTTCATACCTAATTAATATGGTTAAATAACTATATAATGAATAGAGTTTTAAAAAGTGGGCCCCTCTTTTTCCTCCCACTGTCTAGCATTATGAAATTAGAAGTATCTCCAGGGGAAGAAACACTCTTTAACAAAGTGGGCATTGTTGTCCATGAAGTGATCAAAATGGGGGCCTGATCTGTGGTATACTCTTTGCTCTCATCGTCCCTAAGCTAAGGGAGGGATATCCAGTTCCCCAACCGTAGTTATTTTTGCATCCAAGTCTCTAACAAACGTGTTGTGTCGGTAGAGTTTGATTGGTATCGTAATATGGTAATCTTGAACCTGACTCGTTGATTTAGGCCAAGGCTTCACATAAAAATTTATTTCTTCACTTAAAAAAATTTTTTTCTTATCCTCACCTGAGGACATTTTTCCCCCTTGCTTTTGGAGGGAGAGAGGGAGGGAGGGAGAGAAACATCAGTTGGTTGCCTGGCGGGTGCCCAGCCCGGGGACCTTACGCGCCAGGATGGGGCCTGGCCCCACCAGCAGGCTGAGCCACGTCAGCCAGGGCAAGTTCTTTACTTTTAACACAAGTTAGATATTAAATCCCATTTTATTTAAATGAGTGATTTGTATTCAGAGGCAGCCTAATATGTACTGTTTATTTTCCTGAATGTTGAGATTTAAACACCGAGGTTTCTGTTCAAACTGTGAATTGTTTTCTGACTTTGTGATAAATTTTACGTATATTTAAAATATGTTCTGAGTAAACAAATACTGCCATAGTACTTACCTACTTAGATTTAGAGTAACTATTTCAACTGTAATTATTTTATATCTCAAAGTACGCTAAGATAGTTGAGTAACAAACCTTTTAAGGCAGTATTAAAGGTATGAAACAATGATGTTCAGACGTGTCTTTTGTAGACCTGCTTTTCAGTGTAATTCACTGCCATGCTGTGAATGGATGGTACTTTGATTCATGGAGATTTGATTTTTGATGAACCAGTATTTCAAAAATAGAAGATTTTGATTAGAAGATTACTAGATGTTATATAGTCTGATAACATTTAGAACTCACTCTAATGAATCAAAGGACTTTTTCCAGTTATTTGTGGATCTCATCACTGTTTTTAGAAGTTGCAAAGTCTCCAAGTAGTTTGTTTTTACATTTCATCTCTCTAGCAGTTCCTGGAAGATATGTGGGTAAATATTTTGCCAAAGTATATATTTATCTAACTTGTCACATACACAAAAGAAAGTCTGCATGTGTGTGTATGTGCGTGTGCGTGTCCCCAGAACCAGCACTCCGACGATTGACTTGTAAAAGTGGTAATAATAATTACTTTTAGCATCTTAGCATTATGCTTCAACCTGAAGCTATATCCTTTTCATAACAGACATAAATCCATGTTTGGAGAGAACCGAGCAAGAAACACGTGTACCAACTGTTTGCATATAAACAAGTTATCATAGTTTAACAGGGATTTTGAGGTACAGATGCTTATTTCTGAATTTGAGATGTAACATTTGTTGAGTGTTTTTATAATTCATTTTGTCTGTCGTACTATTTATGACATTGTCAAGAAAAGACGATTTAGGCTACAGTAGGTCGTATTCAAGCATAACGAAACTCATTCTGAAACAGGGACAAGGTCTCAATCTGAAACAAATTGGGAGAGGATGCAAGTGAACTGCAGCGTACTCTGAACATTTGTTTTAAGCATATATAGTAACATAAAATTTCCACCTATGTGTGACATAATCCGTCAGTAATAGAAGAAATATTGTTTCTTAATAGAACTGCTAAGAAAACTATAGGATCAAAGAATTTTAGAATTAGAAGGGACTTAGAAATCATTGAACACTAGCCCAGCTGCTAAGCCCTGAAGAAATTTCCTTGAGAAATAGCTCTGACAGTGGTCATCTCTTCTCTGCCATTGACATTTAAGCAGTCTGCTTAGATTCTTTAAAATGGGTTTCTGGATTAGAATAGAATTAGTTGTCACCGTTTATACTTGTTTATAATACAAACATAAACTCACCTGGAACTGCTGCGTAGTTTGTCAAATTCCAAATTACAGAAGTTTTAAATTTTTGTAAAATAATTTAAATGTTTACTGATTGTATACCTGTTATGTGTGCTAAAAATATCTGTCATTGCAGTAAAGAAACAGTGGTGTCTAAAATTACTAGCAAAACTTTATACTTGGAAATCCAAGTACATGAGGAGGTTGTGTTTCTTTAACGGCGGCTTGTGTGATCCCTTTCTGAGAAGTACAATAATAATGGTGAAGGCAAATGAAAATTTCACTTGACGTGGGTTTTTTAAGGTTAAATTAATGTTCTCTGATCATTATCAAAACAATTATACACACATGCACATACCTAACACCTATGACTTTTATAAATAGTAAGGAACATAATGTATTTAAAAGTCCACATGATCTGTAAAAAGAAAACTCCATTTGTGTTCCAGAATTTTTAAAAAGCAGCCAGCCATGAGGTGCATTTAAAGGAGAAAAAGTGAACAGATTTGCTTGCTTGGTTTTTACTCTTGCTAATGTTGGGGAGTGACTTGGATGACCAGTGAGTGAAGATCATTGCTCTTGTCTCTGGTAACTCGTGTTTCTGGACATTATGGTTTAATGCAGTTGTGTATTAAAATACAATCCTTGATGTGAAAGGAAAAATACCAAAAGAGCAAACTGATTTTTGCAGACAAGCAAAACAATTACAATTACTGAACTTCATAGGAAAGTTAGCTCAAAGTCATATTCCCTTACATTCCATGTCTTATCTTTTTTGCCTTGGATGTGGTTTTATTCTGAGATTTTTTTTCTTAGTGATAAATATTTTTTAACAAAGTTTGTTAAGAATTTTCATTTTTTAAATATCCTAAGGTAGATGAGTAAACTTTTGTTCTAACGATTTTTGGTGAGAGAAATTACAATATTAATAACTAACTTCTGGAATGTCTGCATGAGGAGCTCTGACCTGCTCCCCTCCGTAATTACCATAACTGGTGAAAATAAATTTTAAACAACCATTTAAAGTCTGCAGATTGTCCTAAAAGCACTAAAAATATGAAACATGCAGGAAAACCTAAATCTCCATGAACTTTAAAAGTTTATGGCACTTGACACCACAACCTATTCTCCCTACACTGCGCCCGCCGCGATGCGCACACAGGACTACGGGTAGGTCCACTCTGAGTGGGTACGGCCAAGCAGACAATGCTCCCTCTTCCCAATTCCTAACCTAGGACTAGAGTAGCTCTCGGGGAGGGGCCGGCTGCCAGTATTTCTCAAGCCCCTCTAACATTGTGTTGCAAAGGCTGGACCTCAGGTAAGTGCAAGCCAAGAGGTCAGGACTCCCTTTTCCCAACCAGCTCTCACTCAGGATGGAGGGTCTCCCCCAGATACAGTTGGCCAAGAATACCGGCGCCCTGATCACTTATCTTGATGCTTGTTTATAGGGTAAACTCTCCATGCCAAGAGAGTCAGCCCAAGAAGACTGGTGGCTTCTATCCTGACTGAGCTCTACTCATCCCTGCCTATCAATCCTAGAGAGGCAGGCCGGGGTCCTCACCACCAGCACCAGAACAGTGACGGGGGAGGCAGACCTTGAGAACCAAGAGCTCTGAAGCTATTTCCAAAAGAACGGATTTGGAAGAGCAGGAATGTTCAAGCCTGGCCCCGAAACTGTGGTGGTGTTCTGAAGACCTTGCTTCTTGTCTTCTCGAAAGATTTCAGACGAGAGACACGAATGGCAAAGCAGGCAGCAGTTTATTGGCAAAAGGAACGTGCGCTTGGAAGATTTCCAAGTGGGCGAGACACAACAAACCTATTGCCCCGCTGGGTTACAAACAGGGTTTTTATGCTTGCTTTGAACTCCGCTCACCTCCTGGTTCCCCTAGCACGGCCCCGCCCTCTCGCTGGTTGGTTCTGCCCAGGGCCTGCACAGATCTCCGCCAATAGTAGGCAATCCTACTCCTGCCCTGGTCATGTTCGAGGCTATGCGCGCATGCCCGTCACAGGGATGTCAAGGGTGTATACCTGCCCCAGACAGTATCAGGAGCAGTAAGCCATTTGGTTTTCAGCTGATCGTTGTTTAAGATCGAGTATTTCCTTTCCCCATCGATCCCCTCAGTTATGTTTAGGGTTGATATTTTCCTTCCCCTATCTGTCCCCTCACCGGCTCATGTCTAGCGGGCTTACCTATTCCAACAACCCTATGAGTCCTCTCAAGAACAATGGAGAACTTAGTGGTAAGCAGTTAAGAGGAGGCTGGTGGTTCCCCTAAAGTGACAAGCTAAATTAACCATAGGCTAGTTAATTTGTCAGAGATAACCAGGGAAAGAGGTGAGAAAAGCCCTCCTGCAGTCACAGTCGTAAGAATCTAACTCCCCCAAAGGGCCCAAGTCTAATTGGATGACACCGCAGAGCAATTAAAGCCCCAGGGCATCATTACAAATAGCAATCAACTGGCAATTGGATGTAACAGCTGAGTGCAATAGCAATAAAGGCATATAGTTTAACAGAGAAATCAGGAAAATGTACAAAGAAAGGGCTGTTAAAACCTCATTCTGGGTGACTGTGCATGCCAAAGGCTGTACCTTCTAAGGCATGAAATCAGAGAAAAATTTTTCCCAAGCAAAATGAAGTCAAAAGGCTGTGGGCTGATGTATTCAAAGTGTTAAAAAACAAACTAACTAAAAACAAAAACCTGTAAACCAAGAATCCAATATCTGGCAAAACTGCCCTTCACAAGAGACAGAGAAATTAGAGCATTCCCAGACAAAAGCTCAGGGAATTCATTACCGCTAGACCTGCCCTACAGGAAATGATAAAGGGAGTCCTGAAGATTCCAATACAAGGGAACACTAACGTGAAGCAGTGTAATAACTTTAGGACGTAAAATTTAATCCCCAGGGTAATGACAAAACAGTATAGAATATACACAAAAAGCAAAGAGAAGTGAATGAAATGTTTCACTATAAAAATCAATGAAACAAGCGAAGACAATAGAGCAGAATTAGAATGAAGCACATCTTTCAGTAAATTCAGTGCAGGAAATGGACAAAAATACTATAAAACACTGAAATAACTAGATGACAAATAAGTCCCTCTGTATCAGTAATTACATGTAAACAGATAACTCTAATCAAAAGACAGAGATTGGAACAATGGATTTACAAAAGAACTAAACTTCATCTAACTATCTGCTGTCTCTAAGAGACTCACTTTAGATCCAAAGGCACAAATAGATTAAAAGTGAAAGGATGGAAAAAGGTATTCCATGCAAATGATAACCAAAAGAGAGCAGCAGTGGCTATAGTAATATCAGACAAAATAGGCTTTAAATCAAAATGTTGACAAGAGACAAAGAATATTTTATGTTAATAAAAGTTTCAATACAGCATACGATTGTGCTGTTAAGGGGCACATATGAGATCGTGGCCACTTAATTTGGAGGTTCAGATTCGCAGACAATAAAAACCCCAAGTCAAAGGTGAATAGTTAAGCACTTTATTAAGGGAGAGCAAAGAGAAAGCAAGAATCAAGAGCATATATCACCAGACCAGAAATCACCAACACCTAGATGCTGGGGAATCCCGGAGACAAAATTGGGGGGCCCACTGGGAAAAGTTCTGAGTGAAGCGTTCTTCCCTAGGGTGAGATTCCGAAGTCTTACTTTGGGGGCTGTATTGAAGTAGTTTTTCAACAAAGGTGGCTGCGCACCAAGGGCCTTATGCTACTTCGTCAACAGGTCCTTCTGGGAGAGGAGCCCACCCCCAAGGAGCAGTTAAACATTAACAGTACTAGTCTCCCAAGGAGAAGGGTCTTTTCTGCCCAGGAGACAGCGCGTCAACATTCTTGTTCATTCTTACAATAAAGGTCATGGCCTGGGCATAAACAGGGAGGATTCTTAATGTTCCTTTAACCCGTAAAAGATAGAAGATTTATAAACATTTATGCAACTAATAACAAACCATCAAAAATATAAAGCAAAAATGGACAGAATTGAAGGTAGAAATTGTTCTGCAAAAATGAAGGTGAAATAAAAATATTCTTAAATAAACAAAAACCTAGGGAATCTGTTGCTAGATAACTCATCTTCAAATAAGTACTAAAGAAAGCTGAAAGCAAGTGACACCCTATAGTAATTTGAATAAAAAATGCAAAGATTGCCAGGAAAGGTAATTGTGTAGGTAATTATAAAGACAGTATAACTGCATTTTTTTTCTTAACTGATTTAAAAAGCAATTACCTAAAACTGTGTATTATTGTGTTAGGCCTATAACATAGAGAAATGTAATCTATTTGACGATAACAATTGGGTGGGAAGAAAGCTGTACTGCAATAAGTAAATAGCACCAGATGGTAACTTGAATCCGTAAGGAGAAATGCAGATTCAAAAGGAAGGAAATTCTGACATTTGCTACAATGTGGATGAACCTCGAGGGCTCCAATTTATAGGAGGTACTTTAGTCAAAATCTCAAAGACAGAAAGTAGAATAGTGGCTTGTGAAGAGGGGATTACAGGAAGGGTTATGAAGAGGGGATTACAGGAAGTTGGAATTGTTTAATAGGTGTAGCATTTCAGATTTGCAGGATGAACAGATTTATGGGGATTGATGATGGTGGTGGTTGCCCAAGGTGAATATATTTATTACCACTGAACTGTACACTTAAAAATGTTAAATTTCATGTTATGTGTACTTTACTATAATTTTTAAGAAAAATGATGTGAGCCCTGACTGGTGTGGCTCTGTTCATTGGGCATCATTCTGCAAGCAAAAGGCTGCCGGTTCAATTCCCTGTCAAGGCACATATTTAGGTTGCAGTTTCGCTTCCTGGTTGGGGTATAGGGAACTGTTTCACGTGGCGTGAGAAATGTAGCCCAGCTCCCACTCGGAAAGGCCAGTGGGACGTGAGGTTCAGCACACAGGCCCCACACCCACGGATAGGATCTTCCGTGGGGAATCAGGCCTGCATGTAATGTAGTAGGTGTCCTATTGAGTCCAGTGGCACAGCCTCCTCATCACCCAATCTAGGTATTCAGGGTGTGCCATTTGTGTGGGCTGAGTACACCCTTTTCTTGTAGTTGAGCGTTAACCATTCTTGGCAGTCCAGTCAGCTGCAAGGACTAGCTGTGACCACTGACCACCAACCTCTGCCTTCCATAGAGGATCAGCTGTGCAGGGGCAGGGTGGTGGTGCTCTGATGTGGTCTCTAGCTCTCCACTGTGTATGCAAGGTCCAGGGGTTCCTGGGTGGTACAGGCCAAGTTCAGCCTCCACCTGTGCTCTGCCGATGGCCACCCTGCCTGAGTTATAAAGCAGTCTGAGATGGCTGCTGTTGTGCTGGGCTTGGAGATTCCCAGGCAAAGCCAAGCTGTGAATTTAGTCTGGCTGCTGCTAGTGCCAGGTCTGAGGCCAGTTAGCAAGAGGTACAGGGTCTAGGGGCTTACTGCGGCCTGCTGTTGCTTGTTTCATAGGATTTAAGAAGTTGTGAAGCATGAGCCAAGACCAGCTTGGGTGGGCCTGTAAGTTGGGTGGGATGGAGTCTCAGGATCTCCAGGGCTAGGCAAACAGAGTTATGCAGGTTGACTGAGTTTCAGATATGGCACCCGCCTGCTGGTTCTGTGGCTCTTTGGGGTGAAGGTTCAAAAAAGGGACAATGGCTTCTGCCCACCTTTCTGTCTGGGAGAAAGCTGTCCACCATCTCCGTCCTTGATGCCAGCCACTTCAGTTCCTCCCTGTATGCCACTGGTGCCTTTTAAGCTGCTACCCTGGTGCTGGAGCTCACAGGGAGTGAATCTGAGTAAGTCTGTGTGTGGGTTCTTTAAGGGGAACTACTTGGGACTCTAGATGTTTCTTCTACCAACTTAATCCTTGCTGGGTTTTGCAGCCAGAAATTGAGGGAACTTGTCTTCCTGCCACTGGAACACTGGGCTGGGGGACCTGATGTAGGGCTGAGACTTTTGGCTCCCAAGATATCCCTCTCGAATTTTTATCCACCACACACCTCCACCCCTCCTACCAGTCTGGATGGATGTGGTTTCTTTAATTCCGTAGTTGTCAGACTCCCATTCAACTTGATTTCTGATGGTTCTGAGTGATGGTTGTTCTATATATTTTAGTTTTAATTTTGATGTTGTGTGAGGAGGTGAGTTATGTTTACCTATGACACCTTCCTGACCGAAGTCCTCCAGTGTCTTATTTTCTCATGGGCGTATGAAGAAGCCATTTCTCTTTCTTCTTTATATAGATTTCTGTAACATATAATTTAGTAGTCTATACATTTGTAGGAGAACAATTATTTATTGATATATTTATTTATATATTTCTTTTCCTTGAGAATTATTTTTTAAGTGTTCTCCCTGACCCTTCTGAATTCAAAAACTAATATTTCTACTGAGTCTTTTAGTCTTCATGGCAGAGAATAGGGAGAGAATATGCCCTAATTCATTTTATGTGGCCAATATACCATAACCAGGCAAAACAGTGTATGAAAGATAATTGCAGGCTGAGCTCATTCACTCTGAGATAAAGCAAGTTAAGTTTATCCCCCAAATGCAAGAATGGTTTAAGTCTATAAAATTCTATTAATGTAATTTACCAGATTAATAGAATAAAGGAGACAAACCAAATAGAATTATCAGTGTATGCAGGGCCAGAAAGATAAATTTTAACACACATTCATGATTAAAAAAGAAAAGCCCTGGCTGGTGTGGCTTAGTGGATTGAACACAGGCCTACAAACCGAAAGGTCGCTGGTTCAATTCCCTGTCACAGCACGTGCTGGGGTCAGGTCCCCAGTTGGAGGTGTGGGAGAGACAGCTAGTTGATGTTTCCCTCCCTCTCTTTCACCTTCCCTTCCCCTCTCTCTAAAAAATAAAAATCTTTAAATGGGATGGTGTAATAAGATCATAAAAATAGGTAAGAGAAATAAGAACTTAAAAGGAAAAAATTATCAAAATTCATAGAAAATCCAAAACACCCTACAATAAAGTCTTAGGGACTCATGAAATAATTTAACAATGTTACTGGCCACAAAATCAATATAAAAATTAATTGTGTTAATACATCCTAGCACCAAAAGAAATCCATTAGAAAATGTCATTTTAAAACAATACATTTGTTTAAAATGTTAAATCACTGTATTGTACACCTGAGACTAGTATAACCAATATGAGATTGTGTACCAACTACACTTCAATAAAAGCTAAGTTTAAAAAGCCAATACATTTGCTATAAAAACACGAAATACCTAAGAATAATTTTTTAAAGATTTTATTTATTTTTAGAGAAAGGTGAAGGGAAGGAGAATGATGCCCAACCGAGTGAGCCACACCAGTGACGTCCTTAAGAATAAATTTAATAAAAGAAATCCAAAATCTTTATGGAGGTTATTATAAACCTTTATTTACAATGACCTAAACAAAACACATTTGTAAATAGAAAGATTCAGTAGCAAAGTTTCTGAGTGCAACTGAGATCTTGTTCCTTGCCACATGTTGTCAATTTGGTTCAAATAAACTCTTACAATTTTTTTTTTTTAAATAGCAACATTTCTCCCCAAGTTGATTCATATATCCTGTGCAAAAGTCCATCAAGGTCACAAAAGCAAAACCACAAGAAGCCACCAGTGCACACCCACTAGCGCTACGAAACTTCTGAAATCTGACAATACCCAGCAGAGACGAGGGTGCAAAGCAGTGAGGGTGGCTCTGCCCTGCCGGACAGAGCATAAACTCATGCAGTCGTTTTGAGGGGCAATTTGGTGACGACCAAAAAAAGAGGAGATGTGGAAACATTATGACAAAACAATTATATTCTTGCAGTCTAATTAAGAAACTCAAGATTTACACATGGGAGGCAGACTCTAAATTGTTCAGAGAAGCAATGTGTATTTGAGTTAAAAATTGGAAGCTATCTAAATGCCCATCAAAAGGATTGTGGGCACATAAGTGATGACATGTGTATTAAATGGAATTCCAGACAGCACTGAGAATGACTGCACTGGCCCACGTGGATGAATCTCATAAAAATAATGTGGGTTTGCAGAGTAGCCTGCAGAAGATTTCGTACAAGAGAATCCATGCAGAATAATATAATTTACATGAATTTTAAAAACATGCCAAATAATAGCAGCATTGCTTAGAGATACATATCTATGAAGAAAAAATATTTATAAATGTCTTGGGATGATATACATATAACTTAAGTGAATGGATACTTCTGAAGGGTAAGGAGATTCAGTCAGGGAGGGATATATGGGAGATTTCAAACTTTACTGATAACATTTTTTTTCTTAACCTGACACATTGATTATGGTGTTGTCTTATTCAGAACATATTTTTTAATTGCAACGAACAGTCAGTAGGTGGCAGGAAAGGCTTGGTATCTGCGGTGTCTGAGAGAAGAGAACAGGTTTTTCTTAATAACAAAAACAGTATCTCCTTTAAAATCCCTGTGGCCAAACATGCTTCTTTAAATTAAAATGAATTAGCTAAAACCGTTATTTTCTTTTTTCACACGGAGTTGCATTCTGGTATTCATTGTTCCTAAATGAAAGACTTGGGTCTGTCTTTCAAAACTTACTCAACTTCCCAGAGGGGCAACTCTGGCCTTTTCTCCTGTTGTCACTACTGCAGTGCTTTTGTGAGCAGGGCTTGCACTCCAGGCTCCTGATAACAGAGGGTTATTGCAGCATGCTTCTCACGCACACACGCGCGCACACACACACATGCACAGGGACGCTTCCCGCCTCCTCACTGTGCCTTACCATCTCTCGTTCCTTGGATGCAAACCATATTGCTGAAATCTGATTTCAGATGCACTTCCAAAAGCTTTCTTCTGCCTTTTTTTGTCCCCCAATTCCATGACAATTAAAGATTGATCTTACTTCGTAATGTAGAGCAACAACCATGCAATGTAGACTAGCTCAGCAAAAAGATCCACCTGCATGTTTTCCTAAGTAACGCAGCTGAGTTACTTAGAAAGACTAAGTAATGTCTCCCTAACAGACATTCTGGTTTTCCCCTGAAACAGAGTTGAAAATTGAGGGTCGGAGTCTGAATCTGGCCAGAAGATGTATTTTGTAGGGCCACAAGCTATTTAAAATGTTTTCTGTGTCAAAACTGAAAATCAAAAGAGATCATATAAAATTGAAATTGAACGTTATTTTTGAAAAATCAGAAATTCTGGCAATAACATTTCACATGGCCCAACGGGCCGGAGCAGAGCAGGGCTGCCCACGTCTCTGGAAGGAAAATGCGCAGGTCAACTCCCCCAGTCCTCTCGCCATTGGCTATTACTTGCTTGGTTCTAAACAATGAGAAAACAAGCCTTTCCACGTTTTTTTATGGTTTATTTTTTTTGGCAACCAATATGAACATACTTTTTATTCTCTTTTAATAAATTGACTTTCTCTTAACATTTTATATTCAACCTAAACCTTATGATTATGGCAAAATTTGAGACCAAAATGTCACCTGATTAAGTTTGTTAGAAACTCTCTTATCGCCTTGCAGAATAGAACTGAAGTTTCCAACTGTGTCTCAAATGTATATGTAAATCACAGTAAACAAAACAGCCCGAAGTTTTCTTCCAGTTAAATTTGGCCATTGTTATATAAATATGACCTTAAGACTAGAGCCCTTGAAGTAATTCGGTTCAGTGTTTAGCTTGAGAGCTAACATAATCCTGTCTTTTCGTTCCTTGACATTTAAACTGCCTCTTTACACAGGAAGAAAGGGTCACTGGTTAGCCCTGCAGGATTCAGGCAGCGTGAGCACAGGGTCTGCAGCTTTTCTCCTCGTATGATTCCAAGGCTTGTCTGAATGGATGACTTTCATTGTTATCTTGCCCTTACCATCTCACCGTTTGATGCATGAACAGAATCTCCATGTGTTGTATTTATGTAATACATCATTCCCTCAGTCAAATAAATATGTTACTGCTAAAGGCATAAAGAGTTATCACATATGACCACTTCCTTTAGGAGGTTATCTTATGAGCTGGGTAAGTGGTTTGGAGTTTGAATTTCCATGCCCTAATCAAGGTTCTTGAAGGTGAAAGCTGTGGTCATCTTAAACATCCATTCCACTCCAGGTGATTGGTCTCTGAATCAGCATGGCAGTTTCATCCTTCTTGCCTGTGATTGGCTTAGGACTGGAGGTGCAAATTAGTTCTCACACTTGAGATAAAAGGGGAACTCGGGACAAAGTTCTTCTTTCTCCTAAGAGAGAGTTACAGGAGACAGACTTCTAGTTAAACATGGCAGACTGGCAAAATGCCTAAAAATGCCTAAAAAATGCCTTCATTAGAAATGAAGGTTCTTAGCCAACTGAAACTTCATTAAAATACTAGAAAAGGGATTAAAAACAATACATTCCTAAGGGTGAAATAATGGAAAAAAAGACAAAATTTGGGGAGACAAAAGAGAGGTAGATGAGTGATAACTAACTTAATGAGCCCAAGAAAGCTGAACCCTGAGCCAATTTCTGAATACCAGAAATGCCAGGAACGGAAGGCATGAGACATCAGTGAAATGAGGGGTGCATATAGGATAAAAGCAGGACAATTTTATAGTGTTAGTATAACAAGTACTAGACACCAGGCTGCCTTTTCTCCTCTAAGCAAAACATGACGTTACCCGACTGAATGGGTCCATTCGCCTGCACACATGAAAGCCCAATGGGACACAAACAGGAGTTCGCAGCCAAGAAAATAAGAATTTATTAATTAAGGAGATGGCACCATGCCCAGAGTCACAGGTGAGCTAATGCTCAGAGACCTGACTCCCCAATGGCTTTCAGGGGGTGGATTCTATAGGGATTTAAAACCATGAATCGTAGTGACTAAAGGGGTTAGGGTTGTGGTCTCTGCTGATTGGTTGGTTCTAGGGTAGGGAGTAATTGATCATTGCATCTGGTTTTGATGTGAGCTGTGGAGTCCGTCTGTCTGATTTCACAAGAATTTGTTCAGTAGGATCGTTCTGCTTTCCTAGTCAGGAGCTAAAACACAACTGAGTTACTTTTAGTTTGATTGAAAACTCTGTCTCTGTAGTCAATAGACCCAGGATCTTATTCCTGAGTCCACTGGACGCTGACCAGAACCTCATTGTACTGAAGGCCTGATAAGTAAGGAAGAGGGAGGTGGGTGAGTCAGGGTGCTGTGTGAGGGTTAGTCTGAGTCATAAAGGGAAAATAATCAAAACCAAATGCCAGATTAAAGAAAATAAAGGTTCTGCATGGTTATAACTAGAGTTTCATTCTCTTAAGATATTGAACCAAAGGGAATCTGGCCAATGTAAGGATGAGGATAGGCAGAGGGTGCCATGTGAAAACGTGGAGTAAAGTATTACATTAAACAATGACACTCTTCCCCACGGCATAGTAAAGTGAATGGGGCACTTGCCTCGGGCACAAAATTTAAAGGAGTATCAAAAAACTCAGAAATCAAGATAACATTTGTTTACCTCAATCCACATGTTTATGATTTTCTTTACTCACTACATCTTCTTTCACCTCTGATCTTATGTGAGCACCTTCCTTCTTTCTTAACTGCATCCTTTAGAAGTTACTACAGTGAGGGTCTCTTAGTTAATTCCTAGGCTTTGTTATCTGTTTGTTGAAAATGTTTATTTCAACGTGATTTTGAAAGATAAGGCTATGGCGTTCACGGTTCTAAGCTGGCTAGTTTTCCTCTAGGCACTTTGATATTATTCCACCGCCTTCTGACTTACATTCAGTCTAAATGTGATGTCTTCGCATGTGATCAGTCTTTTCTACTTGCTTATTTTTGAGATTATTTTCTTCGGTGTTCTCCATTTTTGTTGTGGCGTGGGTTTCTTTCTTTTTTCAAGAGTAGTCTTTATTACATGTTTAAAGTAAACAATCACTATTAGATTATCTTGTTAATAGAGTATGTGCTTTCTCACCTCTTTTTACAGAGCATAAGTGCAATCAATATTAGGGGGAAAGATGCTTATTTCAAAAGCACTCCTTAAAAAGGACGGAGGGTTCAGCACTGTACTATTAAATTTCACTTTTATCTTTATGCTACCTAATTTGAACAACGTGTGTAAAACATTATTTTTTTTTAAAGAGTTTATTTATTTATTCTTAGAGAAAGGGGAAGGGCGGGAGAAAGAGAGGGAGAGACACAGCAATGGATGGTTGCCTCTCACATGGCCCTCACTGGGGACCTGGCCCGCAACCCAGGCATGTGCCCTGACTGGGAATCGAACCAGGACCCTTTGGTTCCCAGCCCGCGCTCAATCCACTGAGCTACACCAGCCAGGGTTAAAACATTATTTTTGAAAGGAATACTTTTATTTAAGTATCTGGCTGGAATCTTTGATCAAATCTGAACTACCACTCTGTTCTCTAACATATGTCTAAAAAAAGACAGAGAATTATGCACTTGAAACAGATTTTAAAATAGTTTATATTTGCATATAAGTTCTGCCACATTCCTCAGCACCACCAAAGTAAAATTCTCGAGTCTTTCACTGAAAATGAAAAATGCTTCTGTCACCTGTTCCCAGCAAAAAACTGATTGTTCTACAAAATCAGGTAATTTAATCTGATATGAAGTGTGAAACGTGGTCTCTCCAGGTTGAGAATTCATCAAGTAAAGACCATTCTAGGAATATTGTAGGACTGAAGAAAATGAGAAGAACAAGCAGAATGACCACCGCAGATAGCTGGTAAAAGCTCCAGGGAATCTCACTAATGAATGTGCCGGTGACTCGAGGCAAAGACAGTTTATCCACATCTACTAGTTTTATGTTTTCCCACTGACTGGTATCAAAGTTCTTCATTAAAGGGCTCATGGGCAAATTAGAGGGAGGTAAAGGAGTGTCCTTGAGTACTTTTATTTTTTCCCTGAACTCCTGCATCTGTTGCAGAAATGTGATTGGTTCTGACACGTCTCTGAAGGCTTCAGCCAAGTTAGAGACCTTCTGTTCCTCCCGCAAGATGGTGTTGAGTTTGTTGATCTCTGGGTCGCAGGCCTGCAGAACTGCAAGTTTCATTGTCTGCAAGTCAGACAGGATTTCATGCTTCTTTTGATCTAATGAGTCTTGTAAATTCTCAAAAAACTCCTTTACTTTATTTGAATCTTTAGTCAGTAACTGTAAATATTTCCTTTTGTTAGTTTTCAAGGTATTCAAGCGAGAAAGAGCACCTCCCTGACGCCAGGTCTCAAAGCTCTGCAAGAGGGACTGGAAGGCAGCCTTTTCCTCGGCATAGGCATCTTCAACAGAACAGAAGACGTGTTTGGCGTGGCCCCCATGGGTAGCACAGATGCCACAAATCAGCTGCGTATCAGTCAGGCAGAAAATGTTGAGAGGCTGCCCCAAGTGTGCTTTGCACACTGGCATTTTGGGAGAGATGCTGATCTTGTTACACTTCTCCACCATACCCTTCCGGGAGTAATTAACCCGCAGGCTATTGACTCCAGAAGCTGAAGTCTCCCTCAGGCAGGAGGGGCGCTTGAGTGGAGCTGACCTCCACAGTGAATTCCGCACGTTCCCAAGATCCCGTCTAAGCATTTTTTCTTTTGCAAAAGTTGTGCGAGCAAGGCAAAAGTCGAGCCTGTCGAGGATCATCAACAGGCTGCCACAATTTGGGCACTAAGATCTTCTTCACGCCGCTCCATCACATCCTCTGTCCCTGCAAGCGGGCGAATGCGGCAGGGTTACATTTTCCCAGAGCAGAGGAATCTGTGCCCCCATCCTGCCCACGTTGTGACTGATAATCAAAGGAGGCTGCTTTCCTCGGGAGAGGGAGTGGGTGAGGGGAGGGAGGAGCTCTTCCGGTGTCTCCAACCGCCACAGGCCAGCGGGGGCCTGGAAGTGCGGGGTGGTGGTGGGGGGAGGGGGTTCCCGGCTTCTCCTGGGGGCGGGGCGGGGCGCGGCGGGGCGCGGCGGGGCGCGGCGGGGCGCGGCGGGGCGCGGCGGGGCGCGGCGGGGCGCGGCGGGGCGCGGCGGGGCGCGGCGGGGGCGCGGCGCGCGCCGCAAAGCTCAAGGAGACCAGAAGAGGCCTTCTGGGTTTCTATTAAGTTATCCACTATCTATTGCATCATCTCTCTTCTTTTTATCTTCTCCTGGAATACTAATTAGAAGTATTTTATTTTGAAAAAAATTTTTATTGTTGTTCATTTATGGTTGTCCCCAATTTTCCCCCATTGCTCTCACCCGCCCTGCGCACCCCACTCCCACCTTGAATCCTAACCTCTCCCGTCCCCCCTTGTCCTTGTCCATGGGTCCTTTATGCCTGTTACTTGATTTAACCCTTGCCCCTTCCCCCCCCCAGTTAGAAGTATTTTAGACCTTCTTTATCTTCCTTGTCTCTTAATAACTCTCATATTTTGTGTTTGTCTCCGTGGAAGCTAAAAAAATACTTTTCCTCCCACTCTCTAAGTTCTTCTAGCTAGGCTAGTAATCAAATTAACAGAGGTAGATTAACAGAAGAAAACCAAATACAATTTTAATACATGTGCACGGTGATTTCACATACACATAAAAACTCCAGATAGTAAGGCAATAATGGGTATATATGACATTTTGGACAAAGGAGAAAGGGTGGGGAAGGAATGGGGTCTTAGATTACAGAAGTGAGAATGGCGATTTAGATTTATAGGTAGGTAGTTAAGAAAGGGTGGAACACACATGGCAGAAAAATCCTTGCTAGGCAACTCAGAAACTTTGGGACAGGGGGTATCTAGCCCTTCCATTTACCATACTCAATTCAAATTACGCTA